>JAPDNY010000003.1:91182252-91436041 GCA_029375565.1 Gekko gecko
CCCAAGTGGTGCAGTCACTTTTACATCTCTCACCAGGTCTTGGGTGTTACTTAGGACCAAATCCAGGATCGCCTCTCCCCTGGTAGGATCTGTGACCATCTGTTCCACAGCACAGTCATTGAGAGTGTCTAAGAACGCAATCTCTTTTTCCCGACTAGAACTCATATTGACCCAATCAATGTGTGGGTAGTTAAAGTCGCCTATTACAACACAGTTATTTCGTCTAGCCGCTATCTTTAATTCATTCATCATTTTATAATCCTCCTCTATCTTTTGATCTGGTGGGCGATAACAAACTCCCACTGTTAAGCCTCCTTTTGGACCCACTATTTCAACCCATAGCATTTCCAGAAGGGAATCCAATTCTCTTACCCTCTCAATCTTACTGGATGGTATACCCTCTCTGACATACAGAGCCACCCCACCTCCAACCCTTTCCCCCCTATCCTTCCGATATAATTTATAACCAGGAATCACCGTATCCCACTGATTTTCCTCATCCCACCAAGTTTCTGAAATACCCACAATGTCTATTTCCCCCCCAACACCAAGCATTCCAACTCCCCGATTTTACCTCGGAGACTTCTAGCATTTGTGTATAAACACTTATAGTTTCCCACGTTTGTTAAGCCCACAGCCTTCCTCTTGCTGCCTCGAGACCTTGCCAGGCAGTTCCTATCATTAGCCACAGTCTCAGTGGACAATTGTAATCCATTTCCTTGTACAAAAGTAATAGCTACCCCTTCATCTCTTTGAGATGAGCCATCCCGAACCAGAGACTTTTCATCTCCTGTCGGCTTTCCCCCATTATTCAGTTTAAAAACTGCTCTGCCACCTTTTTGATTTTGAGCGCCAGCAGCCTGGTTCCTTCTCGGGACAAGTGGAGACCGTCCCTTTTGTACAGCTCCCTCTTGTCCCAAAAAGCATCCCAGTGCCTAACAAACTTGAACCCTTCCCCCTACACCACCGTCTCATCCACGCATTGAGACTCCTGATCTGTGCCTGTCTCTCCGGCCCTGCGCGTGGAACAGGTAGCACTTCCGAGAAGGCTACCTTGGAGGTCCTGGCCTTGAGTTTCCTGCCCAGCAGCCTAAATTTCTCCTCCAGGACCTCACGACTGCATTTCCCCACATCGTTGGTGCCGACGTGCACCACGACCACTGGCTCCTCCCCAGCACTATCTACCAGCCTATCTAAAACACGCGTAATGTCCGCTACCTTCGCACCAGGCAGGCAAGTCACCATACGGTCAGTACGCGGGTTCGCCACCCAGCTGTCTACCTGCCTAAGGATCGAATCACCAACTACCAAGAGCCCCCCTCCCACCCTTCCCAGGGACGGTTCCTTGGTACGAAAGGATACCCGTTCACCAGCTGAAGAAGAGGTCCCTTCTGAGGGCACATTCCCCTTATCCTCAGCATGGTGCCCCTTTTCCCCTTGACCCTCATGCTCCCTGGCAGCAGCCGGGCTGCCAGATCCAGAGTGGGACATATCTAACAAGTCCCCGAGAGTCTTCCCCGTGCACCTAACTGACTGTCCCTGCTTCTCCAGGTCAGCCACCTTGGCCTCAAGGGAGCAAACTCGCTCCCTGAGAACCAGGAGCTCCTTGCACCGAGCACACACCCAAGACTTCTGACCAGTGGGCAGATAGTCATACATGTGACACTCCATGCAAAACACTGGATAACCCCCAACCCCCTGCTGGCATTCTGGCTTCATAATTGTTTTTAAACAAATACTTTTCTATAACCCCCCTTTTAAAACCCTTTGTATTTATATGGCTCCTGTTGTAGGAGTCTACTTACCTTACCTTACCAAGGAGCCAAGGTCCTGGCTTCCTGGCTCTTCCTGGGCTTCTTACAGAGCCCCTAGGCCAAGAGCCACAGGCAAAGAGCCTCGCCCTTTTGCTCTCGCCCTTCGGCTCGTGCCAGAGGCTTGTGCCAGAGGCTCGTGCCTCTTGCAAACTTCCTGCCTTAAATGGAATTGTCTCCCAGGAGAGGGTGTGGCCAGCAGCTACTCAAAATCACCCAAGGCACTTAATGACGGTCAAACAAAGCCCCTTTCACACTCCAACTCCAGCAGCCAGGAGTCTGCTATTCAATCTCACCCAAGCACTTAATTACAGGCAAACAATGACCCTTTCACACCCTAACTCCAGCAGTCAGGAGTCTGTTACAACTCACCCACACACTCCCAAATACAGTCCCTGACACAGTACCTTTTCAGCTAAAGCACCTCAGCTGAAAGTAAATAAATAAAAATACCACTCACCCCTCTGGCAGCTCAAACACCTTGCTCCTTCTCAGAGCTCAGCTGGGTCATCTTCACCGTCGCTCATTTTGGGTGCAATGGGTTTCTGACCAGTCCCGACTAAAAGTGATTCTTAACAAACTGTCAGAGTCCTCAATTAGTCAGTCAAACACCAGGCCTTATTCATTGAAACAAGGATAGTATTTATTAGACTGCAATACTAGGTCACTAGAACAGAAGCATTGTTAAGAATAACTTGGATACATGAAGCATTGGGGTTTATACATCAAGGGGAAAAGGAGCCCCCACCCCTCTACCAATAGATGGTTAGCGCGCGCGGGGGAAAGCTGTAAAGCACTAAATTATTACGTTCCCACTACCTGAAAGTTCTCAGGCCTAGCTGTTGTCTTTAGAAAGCGAAAGGAGACGAACAGCCTGGCTCCAAGGCCATCTCTGGCCTGGCGAGGTGAGATATAGCCCAGTCTCCCAGGCATCCTCGTCACCTCCCCACATTCCACACCAGCACACAGATACATCAATTACCGTCTCATCTCCCCCCCCATCGCCCTCATGGCAGGGATACCTGACACCTCGGTCCTTTCAGCTTGACTGTTGGTTTCTTGGATGGGCTATCTATCCTCTTCTTTTCTCCTTTCAGTGCTGAAGAAGCTGGGCTCGATCCTGGGCACGCCATCGCGAAGTGACCAGATTCTCCACATTTGAGACACAGCCCTTGCTTCATACGCTACTCCTGGGTCATGTCTTTTGGACGGGGCAAAGGGGTCACTGCCTTAGTTTTCCCCAGGGTTGTTATAGTCGAGGTGGTCTTTCCCAAGGAGACTGCATCATTGATGCGAATGGTGCAGAGCCGGCTCTCGGTGTCTGCCGCCTCCTTCATCCATGCCAGGAGGGATCGAGGTTTTCCCCCACGGAGGATTGTTCCGCGGATCTCCGGATCCAATCCCAACCGGTAGTGTTGGGCTAGGACTCCATCAGGCCACTCTCTGATTTTTGCGGCATGCCTGCAGAACTCCTCAGTGTACTTCCATACCGACTTCTTCCCCTGCTGGAAGGTGCGCAGGAACGCTGGTGTAGTGAGCACGCAAGGCCCACATAAATGCATCTACCTCGTGGAGTTCTCGGCCATCCTTATGGAGCAAAGCAACATACTCATAGTCAGGAGGCGATCAGATCCACAATGCACTCTTCATTCGGGAAGAGGTGGCCCCAGTTGTCTATGAATTTCTTGGCCCACACCAAAAAGAAGGATAGCTTCTCCAGTGTCCCATCAAACGTTGCATCCAGCAACTCAGCAGGATTTGGGAACATCCTCCCCCATCCCCGTGTGGGGCCCCAGAGCACGGGGCCCAGAGGTCCCCCTGGCGATGGTACTGCTGGCTGGCCAGGGGGGCCCTCTTGGAGGTGGCACTACAGGGACCTTGGGGGGTGCAGGCAGGGTTGCTGGTTATTGTGGCAGCTATCGCTCGAGCTCCCGTTGGATTCCCTCTGTGATCATCTCCAGGATCTTCTGGAGGGATTCCTCCACCATGCACAACAGGCATTCCCGGCTGCGCTCCCATCCCCGACGGGGCTCTGTCGCTTCCTCTGCCTCCAATGGTTGGAACCAGGCAGCCTCTGCTGCGGTCAGCCGATAGAGGGACCATTCGTAGCGGCTCTCCCGATGGGGTCCACGGGGAGTCAGCGACCAAGTTTCATAAGTCTCTGCAAGGGATTTCCCCCAGTCCCGTAGTTTCTGGGGCCTTGTCGTCACACTCGCATAGGCCCCACCAAATGGGTCACCGAAGAGGTCGTCCTCGGGGTCCAACAGAAGTGCTGCAGTTGTCACTTGTCTCTCCATGGACGTTGGCGCCAAAGTAGTGGGAGCTGTTGAGGTGGGGACCATATCTTGTGATGTGGGTACCACCGGTGGGTCTTCTTCTCCACTCATCTCAGTGTAGAGAGAGGTGGGGGTGTTGAAGTCCCCCCAAAAGATCATTGACAATCTGTCACCAGGCTTCATAAGAAGATAGTATTTATTAAAGACCAGTCTTAGAGATGTATGAACTAGCTTTTTGTCAGTGATGCCAGGCACTACGTTACATGGTCAATTATAGCCCATTCAAACTACAGCTACAAGCTAATGAATACACTTCGTGCGCATGCCCAAAAGTGAAAGAAAATACCTAGACCAGTATATCTCCAGCTGCCAAAGCGGTATGGGACCCAAGGTCAGGCAAAATGATAAAATACACTACGGTCAGGTAATCCTGACATGAGATGAATGGAAGGGAAGGAGGGAGGGCTGGTCTGCAACTTTTCATGTTCTGGAATGTAGGGAGGTGAACAGGTTGCCTAGGAAACCCAGATTTACAGCACCTGGGCAATTTGCTATCTCACCAAATGTCCTTGGGTCCCACAGACACTTTTCTCTGTTTTCCTCTGGTTGGGACAGCTCTGGCCATTTGGTTTTATTTACAACTTTTGCACCTTTTTGCCGTGCATGTGCTTGGCGACTATTGGTAGATAGATGGGGGGGGGCATTTCAAAGCTAGTAGAACCGTGGGTGCCTGTTTTGATCTGGTCATCACTGACAATGGATTGTTACCGTGTCTCTTAGAACTGCTTTCAATAAACGTTATCTTCTTTATGAAGCCTGGTGTTTGACTGACTTTCTGGAGAACCTGACAACTACAGAAACAGTAAATTACCTAAGCTGGAGACTCTGTGTTCCTCTCGCATTCCAGAACTGTGAAAAATGTCTCCTCCCCACCCACCCCCTTCCAACTATGGCAGGGCTACCTGACACCTATCTTCCATTTCATCCTCACCAGCAGCTCGCCCACCAAGGTTGATGGTGAACCCCATCAAGAAGCTGAAGAAATCTTAGATTCCAAATAGAAGCAGGGGTGCTTGTAATATCTGATCAAATGAAAGGACTTTGATGTATCTCATAACGAATGGGTGCACTGGGAACATGTTAAAGCCCCTTTGTTGGTTGGCACATTCCACAAACGCTACCTGTTGATGGTTAATATCCAGCAGTCAGATCAGAACGATCTGTATGACAGCAGGCAAGCTGCTGGCAACAAGTTCTGATCGGTTCAGACCAGCTGTAGTATGAGGTCAGTGGATCATCACTCAGCATGATGCTGATTGGATGCTCAATGTATAAATGTAAATGTCCTGCTCTGTACATCTCTCTTCTCTCTGTGTATGTGTCTGGTGGAGCAGTTTGTCGGTGAATCCTGTACATAAACCTGTATATAGTTTTCCACAGTGCTGTCTAAGTGTGGTGCTATATAGAAGTTACTCTCCTGGAGTGCTGGTGCTGCTGAACAATCCTCGTGGCTGAAGGTGGCTGTAAGTTGCTTGATGCGGTCTGCTCAACACTACCACCTCAAACCCACGGGGTGAGGGGCCTTTGGGGGGCAGAATGTCAAATTCACTTTCCATTTTATTGCTCACTTGCCATAGGAGTCGGGAGGGGGATCAGGAGAATGTGAATTCTAAATGCTTTTGCTTTCAGATGGTTTGAACTAAATTGTAGATTAGCATGACTGGGAACATCCATTGGCCTTGAGTCTCAGCTTACACTGTCTATGTGTTGGGGGGATGTCACCAAGGTGGGAATACAGAGCTGTTGGTTTGGGTGGGTGGAATACCTGGGGGTGATTGGCTTGTAACTTTCAGGGTCCCTGTTTGAACCTTGTATATCTGTTGTTTTGTGCCTCCATCTTCAGTTTTAACATAGCCAACCTACAGGCTAGATTCTATTGATGTCTGAATAAACTTTTTGTTCTTCTGAATGACTTTGTTGGGAACTGATTTCTCCCAAGAGTCTGACAGCATGCCACAACCCACAAACTGAACCGTGTTTCCCCGGTTTGTGCCATCCCTGTTTCCAGCTAGTCTGTTAGTTTATTTCACCTCATATGACTAATAGTCTCATGCACATCCACAACTTACAACATAAAAATAAAATACCAAAACAAGAATTTAAAACTACATTCAAATCTAGTTAAAATATAAGCAATATAAAAGATTTAAAATATAAAACAAAACCAACAATGCAGACCTAGTCCTAGCAGCAATTATTTACGCATCAGTGCTAGTATAATAGCTAAATATTTTGTTACTGAAGCAGTAATTATCGGATCAATCTCTGACAGCAGATAAGAAATCACCCATGGCTACCGTGGAAGGTGGTATTTGGATAAAAGTGGATATATCCAATATGACCTAAGAGCTAACCAATGAGAGCAAAACAAAAGAAGATGTGTCAGTGTCTCAATCTCACCAGATGCACAGGTACAAAGCCTATCTGAATATGGAGTTTGTGAAAAACGTCCCATTAATTCTTCAGACAGTACAACGTTTAATCTTGCGAGAGTAAAAGCAGATCTATGAGAGGGGGTGGTCAGATGGCTTAGATATACTGGAAAGGTCAACGAAGGAGAGATCCCCAAAGCTAGTGGAGAAAATACATGCCTGGCACATGTGGCGGTACTGGCCCTATCCCAATTTCCTGCCTTCGATCTGATTTGTCTCCATGCTTCTTGCTGAGATATATTCTTGATGGTTGATATCGGGAGGCTGACGATTCAATTTCTCATCTATTTGATTTGACCAAGTATTTCTATAATTATCCTCCTTCAGTCTTTATATCAAACCCCCTGATGATGGACTAGAAAAACAAACCTTCAGTCTTAGTCTGAAAGCAGCCAACCAAGCTCTAAGTTCAGGGGAGCTTTGTACTAGCTCCCACATAAGAACCAGCTCCCGCCACGCACCATGGAACTCCCAAAATTCAATGCAGGAATTGAGTTAGTAATTTATCTAAGCACTCAGAGGCTGCACAAATCCAAATGTCTGCCCCATATAGAAACTGAGGTACTATTTTTCCATTAAATGCTTTGACAGCCATAGGGATATATTGACCCTCTGTTGGGTAATAATATCTCAAAGGGGGGAAGGAGTGGCCCTATTCATCCGGGATGTTTACTCCTTCAGGGCACTCCCACCACCAAAGATCACAGGCATCAAATGTGCCGGCCTGGTGTGGGAGACCAGGGAGAATATGGCAATTCGGCTGGTGTACCGACCACCTAACGCACCAGCCAATAGCCTACCGCCTCTGATGGAGGCCGTTATCAGGCAGGGCATTGGAGCACCCGAGAGTGATAGTCCCGCATGATTTCAATGTCCATTCTGATGATGTGACCTCCACTCAGGCAGCAGACCTGGTGTCATCCATGGTGGCACTGGGACTCTCCCAATATATAATGACCCCCACTCACTGAGCTGGGCACACTCTCAATTTGATTTTTGCAGTGGGGGTAACAGTGGACCTAGTTATTGCTTTGGCAGGCCCATGGTTGGGCCACCATGCCCTGAGGGCCTGCCTGAATGTGCCACCCTGACCCTGTTTAGGCAGCGAGCATATTTTAGCTCACCCGCAGAGCCAGATGGACCCAATGTGGTTCTGGACGGCTCTACGGGATCCGATGCCCCCTGGAAGCTCGTTAGATGAACTTGTGGAAGACTGGCATAGCTGGCTCTCTGCAGCCATTGACAAGATCGCTCCCCGGCACCCTCTGTGCTTTGTTCCAGGCTTGCTCCCTGGTATATACAGGAGTTACGGCTTATGAAGTGAGAGCTGAAACGGCTAGAGAGATGGGGGCATCACACTCATGATGAAGCTACAAGAGCATCTTTTCGGACGTTTATGAGATCCTATGTGAAGAGAGAGTTCTACGTGACTACGATTGCATCCGTGAGCTCAAGCCCAGCCCAATTGTTTAGAACGATTCAGTCTATAACAACACTGCCACAAGGCAGAGTAAATGCTAGGGAATTGGACATTGGCTGTGAGGCATTTGCGAGCTATTTCACGGATAAAGTCTTATCGCTCCACCGCGACCTCCTCACCACAGTTGAAACAGTGAGTGAGCTCGAGGCCCCAAGTATGTCTTCTGCTTCGGTTTTGGATTATTTCAGCCCGCTCAGCCTGGAGGAAGTCAACAGATTGCTAACGATTGTATGCCCAACCACATGCAGCCTTGATCTGTGCCCCTCCTGGCTCATTAAAGTGGGCCATGAGGGGTTTCATGGTGCCCTATGGGAAATTGAAAGCCAACACACATGATTTTTCCGGTTTAAGCATTTTGCTGCTCGGTCACATCCCCATCTCACTCTGATGGGGTTGTGCCGAGACTCGGCTGACGGGAAGGCTCCGAGCAGGCGACGGCCAAGGAATTGAGGCTCACCTTTATCTCCGAAAGGTTCCGTCGCCGAAGAGCCAGCATGGCGCCGAGAGACGACTGCCGGATCAGCAGACATGATCAACAGCTGCTGAAAAGCTTCTAAAAGATCTCCAAGGCTGCAAAGCATGAGTCAAGCATTGTTCAGGTGATTTAAGCGAACAAAAGCCTTGGTAGTAATTAGAAGTGCCTAAGGGCAAAGTGGCAGGGGGAGGGAGACGCTCAAGAGTTCACCCCCCCTTTTGAAACAACGCGGTTTTAAAGCGATCTTTAAGAACAACCTGGAATTAAGCTATGTGCATAAGAGGATTGGCGAAAACAAAAGCTGCAAAATAAAGAAAAGCAGATTAATTTCTGCTAACTTTTATTTTGTTTTGGGAAACTTACTTCTTGTTCATATTATGGCTGGGAGAGGGCGGAAGCCAGGTCTGGAGAAAAAAACGTCAACCGGAAATGGTATACCAACGACTCCCTCCCACAACCAGGAAGTAGCTGCAGAGATGTCTACATTGCTGGCGAATGCACTGCGCTCCCTAATGGAGCAGATGACTAATCTCAATGCGAAAATGGATAATTTGCACAAGCAGATGACTCAAATGGATAGAAAGACCTCAACAACGGAAAAGACTTTTAAAAAATGGAAAAACAGACTGAGAGTATTAATAAAAGAGCGGATGAAGCAGAAAAGGAGAGACTCTCCAATAAAAATCAACTAATACAGCTACAGCTGGAAAGATCTATGCACATTCTACGATTCCAAGGGGTTCCAGAAGAAAAGAACGAGGATTTGAAGAACATTTTGTCAGAGACTTTGGCTCCAATAATGGATTACAAACAGGAAGACTTACTGAAGGAGATGGACTGGGCCTACAGGGCTTATCCAGATTTTATCAAAAAGAATAAACTCCCTGGAGAAATATGTTTGAAATTCACAAGAAGATCTACCAGAGATCGAGTACTAAAAGCCACACAGGGGAACCCTCTAAAAATTAAGAATGAAGAAATAAGGATCTTGAAGGATATCCCCTTTGAAGTTAGAAAGGGAGGAAACTCTACAAGGAGCTTACTCTCTCTACAGAAGAAGGGGATCCCGTACAGATGGCTGTTTCCTGAAGGACTGAGTTTTAAATACGGAGACAGAAAATACAATATTGACTCTGTTCCTAAGGCTAAAAAATTTGTGGAGCAACACTTGAATCCAAAGCAGTACAACAAAGACAAGAAACCGAGAAAAGTTGAGGAGGAGGAAGAAGAAGAAGAGGAATCCTACTCACAGGATTCAGAAAGCAGTAGTCCAATACTCTTTAGTTCTTCAGGCACATCGGAATCAAAGCAAGGAGCAGCCGCTCCCAAACCCCGAGGAAAGAAGAAATACAAGAAGAAGAGACCCTAAGTCCAAGATAATCGTGGAAGATGCAGTTTTTGATTAACTAAGCGGTTTTTATAATTTTTTACTTTTATAATTTTTTGTTAACTTTTTTATAAGGCTGTGTAACACCAGGTGACAAATGATACAAATGTAACCAGATCATGTCACCTTGTTAGTCTTTCCTTCCCCGTGTCCAGTAGGGGTTTGTATTTTTTCTTTTTTCTTTTTTTCTCTTAGAAGTAGGGCTTAGTTTCCTTCCCCCATCCTGGTAGAGTTTTTTTGTGTATTAGTTTTCCCTACCCATATCCCATAAATTTTTAGAGCTAGAGATTAGCAACCTTTCCCTATATCCCGTAGTAAAGCAAAATCAATAAAATCCCCTTCGGGGGGCATTAAAAAAAGGGGGGGAGAAAGCCAACACACATGTCCAGTTCAGAAATTGAATTCACACTGCAAGTCTTGGTTGTTAACAGATTTCACTGAAAGATGATTGAAACATAATTCACAATGATACACATACGGTTCTGTGTATCCACCTCTAAAAGCTACCATTGAACAGGTGAAATCATTACGTTGCTGAAATCATTACTCTTCCTTTCCACATTATTGACAATTCAGAGCAAAGCATAGACCATTGGCTATTCACAAAGAAAATAGCATGGACATATGTGTGGCAAGGAAGGCTTGCATTTTTTTAAAAAGCCACAATCAAGATTATCCCAGCTTCAATAACTGGGGCTTAATGTAGATTCCACATTATGGTTCTCAATATTTCATCATACTGATTACAGTCATTTTTAAAGAACTCTATACAAAGTCTCCAGCACGAGAAGGAATTACAGGGCTGTTCATAAAGGAGTTCAGCTGGACATTTTTTGATGTTTTCCATGTTCTAGAAATGAAAAAAGGAGCTACACTTCAAGAATAGTTAAAATAATGATGCAAGAATGAACACAATTAAGTCAGGGCTTAACTGCCTGGCAAATTATAGTCTTGAGATCTTGTATGTTGCCACATCCTTGAGAAGTTACATCCCAAAGGTGAGAAGTTGCAGATATAACCTCTTCTTGGCAAAGCAGCATCTTGTGGATTCACAAAAGGAAGATTACTGCACCAAAGGTGCGCTTCCATTTTTGTTCAATCCTGCTTAAATTAAACAGACCATCTTATCAGAAACAACATTAACATACACCATTTTCAGGCACTATGTGACTATTAATAAAAGTGTTAGCATAACTCGTAGTCTCTTTGCAATGTGCCCATTAATGTAAATTGCATAAAAATTGAGATTTTAGAGGACTTTGAAAATAACAGCCTCCCTGCAGGTGGAGGAATAGTGCTTTTGTCAGGCAAAGCAGAAACTATTTTCTCCATCGTTCAGGCCTTTGAAGCAATATACTGTGTTTGCAGCCCCAGCACCAAGGGGAGGGGTGAGACAGGGGCCAAAGGCAAAGAGGCCCTTCCTACCCAACCACATGTGAACACCGTTTATGCTTCAATCTTATAGTTTTTAGTTTTTCATTTTCTGGGAGTGTTTATTTTTTCCTTCCCCTGGATGTATCTTTCCTTTATGTGGATTTATAAAAGGTTTTCCTAACTGGTTTTTCCTTATATCTTTAATACCTAGTGGATTACAACATAAACCCTATTCTGGATTTTTTTCTGAAAGACGAGAAAGGAACTTGAAAACACCTTGGAACTGACTCCTCTTTCTTCATCCCCCACCTTTCAAAAACATAACTATAAATCCAGCAGGAAAATTAGAGAGATCAAGATACTTTTGCATTAGCAGGAGATTCATTGGTTGGGCGATACGTTACCTGATCCAATGAGATGAAGGCTTCCAAATGGAAAAATAAGGGAATATAGAAAAGTGGGGGATTATGTTAGGAAAATGGAGTGTGCAAACTGAACTGGCAGTAAGCACGTGGAAGACTCTGGCTGCAGTCCAAGAGCCTCAGGGTAAGGTGGGTAGCTAGGCAGCTACAAGATCAAGAGCAAGAGAATATAGATGTCGTTGAGGGGGAAGAGAGAGAGAGAGACCATATAGGTGGGTGCCCCCTTTTATGAGGGGAACTTGGGGGGTTGGGCCATGCTGGCCACATGTCCTAGTCATGTGATACACTTCAATGGCTTCTCATATGCCTGGGGCATTGCATCCCAGCAGGATCCAGCAGGGTAGCTTTTCCATGTGAGCCAGGTGCAGTTCCTCCATCTGTCCTAGGTACCACAATGGCACAACCACAACCGGGCACCTTTCCATGTGCCCATGGAAGAACACGATAGTGGCCCACTAGACCACCAGCAGGCTGGGGGTAGTAGGCAGGTGAGGACCATTGAAATCAAACTGCCACTATCTAACAGGGCCTCCATTCACTGACCACCCAAGTCGACTGGGATGGTCCACGCCGGGATCATCTGCATGGAGTATTCTTCACCCAGGTCGCATTCCATCAATGGACATTCGCGTTTGAGGTGCCCCCACTGCCCACAGGTGAAGCAAGGACTGATGTCCATGGGTCCCTGGGGCCCCAGTGGCCATACCTCCAGTCCAGTCTTGGGGATGGTGCTGCCCCCTCATCCCTGGCCTACTTGGTCCCTGGGTGGGCCCCAGGGTACAAACGGAAGGGGGCCAGCTTGGGCAAAGCCGGGTCTGGCATACCTGCCTCATACAGGGGCATCTCCAGTATGAGCCCCTCCTGGTGCCATCACCCCACGCCCCCATGGGTGGGGTCTTACCCGGTCATGCAGCCTCCACCCATGGTGAGGCTTCTCTCCCTTCCGCTGCTTGGTAATTCTCCCATAATTCCTGGGCCTCCTTCAGATGTTTGGGCTTCCAGCAGGCCACCCAATGGTGGGTACATGGTGGCAGGATCTGGAGGAGTTGCTCAATGACTACCAGTTCCATGATCCTACAGCCGTCATCGGAAACTGGGGCCAGCCATCACATCGTGGTGTTCCAGAGGGCTGCAATGGTAGCCTGGGCTCAACCAGACGGAGGGAGCGACAGGGAATAGAACCATTGCCAGTAGGCTTTTGGGGTGATCTTGTATCGATCTAAGATCACAGCATTGAGCTTCACATAGTCAGCTGCATCGGCTTTCTCCAGGGCCTTCAAGGCAGCTTGCACTTCCATGGATAAATACGGACTGAGGATGAATGCCCATTGGTTGGCAGGCCAGTGAGCTGCCTTCACCGCCCTCTCAAAGGCCTCCAAGAAGGCCTCCACTTCATCGTCAGCACTCATCTTGGTTAAGGGGGTCCAGGGGCTCTTGGCAGGAGGGTTGCCTGCCCCCACACCCATGGCGGCCTGCCCTGCAGTGACAAGGGCCTGTTGTAGATCTTGCATCGTGGCGGCCTGTGCTTACTGTTGCTGTTGGGTGATGTCTCTCAGTAGCCAGACTTGATGCTTGGCCATCCACTGGCTGAACTGTGTCAGGTCCATTGTTAGGGTTCCCTGGCCCGGGTTGGGGGGCCGGACTCTAACGGATGCCTGACTATTGTCTGAGTCTGTGGTTTCTGAGGAAGACGACTCCAGGTCTGTCAGGCCAGCCGGCCAGCCAAGGTCCACTCTTACTAGGGGGGTCTCCACCCCTGGGGAGCCATTAGGTGTGGGAGGGGCTTCTTTAGCGGGCCGAGCCTGCCTGCATTCTCCACCACATTGTCATGCCCCTGCGCTCCCGCTGGAGGTGGCTCACGTGTGGCTGTCTCATGTACTATGTGTTGGCTATCACAGGGGTCTCAGCCAAACAATATCCACCAACTCATGGGGTGTGTAGGGCCAAGGGAGGCTCTGAAGTCAAAGAGGGAAAGGTGGCCTCAGAAGATGGGGTTGTTCAGTAGGTTTTGGCACCTCTCTTGCTTGTCCTGGAAATCTGGCCTTTGCACCACGGTTACCAGCGAGCATGGAGCAGTTCTCTCTCTCTGTCCTTCCCTACATCTACTGCTACAGCCAGTCCAGCCTTCCTCCCCGGCCATCTCCCTGCTTCCCTTTTTATTACCCCCTCAGCTCCCCTGTCATCTCCTCCTCCGTGGCCACGCCCCCACCATGGGGAGGGGTCACGGAGTGGCTGGCTTGCTCTCAGGGTCTTCTCCCATAGGGTCAGGGCTGTCTCCCATAGGGCAGTCCTGATGGGAGTCAGGACAGTCCCACTCAGGAGCTCTCACCTTGTCAGCTTGCTTTTTGTAGTATAGTGGACCATTGGTCTTTCGGGTTGGTCCACCATGTATGCAAATCGCCTGTTTCAGGGGTTGGAGAAGCCACAGTGGGGAGGGGGGGCTCTGTCAAAGTTGTCTTTTGTATAGTGGTTGTCTTTTGTATAGTGGACCATTGGTCTTTCAGGTTGGTCCACCATGTATGCAAATCGCCTGTTTTGGGGGTTGGAGAAGCCACAGTGGGGTGGGGGGCTCCGTCAAAGCTGTGCACAGCCATAAAAGGTGAAAGTCCGTGGACAGAATTATTATAACTATACTCTGCATAAGGGAGGAGGTCTGCCCAGTTGACTTGTTGGTAGTTAGTGAAACACCTGAGAAACTGTTCTACTACTTGATTCATCCGCTTGGTTTTCCTGTCAGTCTGGGTTATGAGAGCTGCTCAGACCCTGCTAGACCTCTAAGAGAACCATCAGTTCCTTCCAAAATTTTGCCACAAATTGCAGCCCCCGGTCGGACATAATCTTGCGGGGGAGGGAGTACAGCCTCACGACCTGCTGCATGAACAATTTGGTCAGGGCTTTGGTGGATGGCAGTTGCTTGCATGGAATGAAGTGCGCTTGTTTTGAGAATAGGTCCATGACTGACTTCTGGTTTTCAGTGCAGTGAAGGCAGACGGCTCTAGAAGAACTCCGTGAAGCTGCCTGGATCGTTGGGTTTGGGAGGTTTAAACTCATTTGGCGCCCCCCATGGACCTCTCTGTAGAGGGGGCCCAGCAAGGGGGTTTATTTATTTATTTATTTCAATTTATACCCCACCGTCTCCGCAAGCAGGCTCAGGGCGGCTTACACTAGTTGGTACCCTGTACCATAAAAGCCAAGTACAAAAATTTAAAACAGCATACATACATTAACATTGAGCATTAAAAGCAATCCAACAATTAAAGTGCTAGTGATGGTAATCTTTAAATAAATCAGATGGCGTACTAACAATTTTCACTCTCTGTATTGCAGAACTGCAGAAGTTCCCGCAGGGCTCTGATTTCTTCTGGGAGCTCATTCCACCAGTATGGAGCTGCCACCAGTAGCCACGGAGACCCGCCTGAAAACCATCCGCCTAGACGATGCGGCGGCGTTGGGGAAGGGAGGCCCATCGGGACCAACCCTGGCACCAAGGGGGAAGACCCAACCGACAGCTCCTCGACCCAAAGATGGCACACGGGAGACCCGAATGAAGCAAGGGCTATGTCTGAAGTGCGGCGAAGCGGGCCACTTCACGGCCAGCTGCCCCGGATCAACCACCCCACCTGGAGTGGCGAAGGGGGGCAAGAAGAAATTCGACACATCCACACCCAAGCCGGTGGCGAAACCGAGAGGGGCTAGAGCACTGCAAATCAACCCGCTGAGCAAAACCTCCGACTCGTCAGAGGAAGAAACCATGAAGGCGGGAAACGAGAAGGAGCTGCTGTAAATAGCACTGAACAGCAGGTCCCGGACTCGCAAGCGCTGAACCCGGTGAGCAGATCCTCCTCTCTCTTCTTTCTTACTGTGACTCTAATGGACCCGGGTCTACAGACCCATGTGAGAGTGCGAGCTCTCATTGACTCCGGGTGTGGAAAAGACATTATTAGCCCCTCGCTAGTGACAGGGCCAGGGGCGAAAGTAGTCAAATTGGCCGAACCCCTAGTGTTTACCCAGATGGACGGCTCCACGATGAAAGAGCCGTGTAAATATGAGACTGCGCCATTACGCCTGGGGATTGGGACCCACTGGGAGGTGAGACCGTTTGTTGTTACCCCGGCTGCCCGTTGCCCTCTGGTCTTGGGGAGTGCTTGGTTCTTTGATCATGACCCGCACATTTTATGGGAGGAGGGGAAGGTCAACTTCATCTCTGCAAAATGTAAGGACCACGTTTGGCGCGGGGGCTGGGGATCACTACGGCTGGTAAGCGACCCTGTGCTGGTGGGAGTGGCAGAAGCAGAGCTGGAGGCGATCCCGCGAGAGTATCGAGATTTAGCGGCAGTCTTTGGGGAAGAAGAGGCAGACGAGTTACCCTCCCACAGGAACTCTGACTGTGCTATTGAAATACTGCCAAACCAGAAGCTACCTAAGGGCAAATTGTATTCCATGAGCCCAGCTGAGAAAGTGGAACTGAGAAAGTTCATAGACAAAAACTTGGAGAGGGGGTTCATCCGACCCGCCTCTTCCCCGTTTGCTGCACCCGTTTTATTCCGAAAAAGAAAGACGGGGGTTGCGGCTGTGTACGGACTATCGTGGGCTAAACGCTGTTTCAGCCACCAATGCATACCCCTTGCCCCTGATCAAAGACCTCCTTTCTGCGGTTGCTGGGGGGAAGATTTTTTCTAAGTTGGATCTCAGGGATGCCTACTTTCGGGTACGCATCAGAGAAGGGGATGAATTCAAAACTGCTTTTAACACTCCCCTGGGGCAGTTTGAATACTTAGTTATGCCCTTCGGGCTACAGGGGGCGCCAGGAGTGTTCATGAACCTAATTAATGAAGTGTTGCACAACTATTTGTTCAAGGGGGTCCTTGTTTACCTTGATGACATACTTTTGTATTCCCCGACCACCATTCACACGTGAAACTGGTGAGGGAGGTACTTCAAACGTTGCACAAGCACAAACTCTTCGCTAAATTGTCCAAATGTGAATTTCATAAGTCGGAAATCGCCTTTTTAGGATACCGCATCTCACAGAAGGGGATCGAGATGGACCCTGACAAAGTTAAAGATGTGGTGGGGTGGGAACCCCCCAAAACAAGGAGACAGCTCCAAGCGTTCCTCGGATTCGCCAGTTTTTACAGATCATTCCTTTCGAACTTTGCTCAGGTGGCCCTCCCTCTCACAGACCTACTCAAAACTAAGGGAAAAGCCCCTGACTGCACCCGGCCGGGTGCACGCCTAAACTGGACCTCAGAGTGCCAGCTTGCATTTGAACGCCTGAAGGCTCTCTTTACCTCGGAGCCCGTGCTGGCTCACCCCAATGAACTGAAAAAATTCATTGTACAAGTCGACGCCTCGGACGTCGCCATGGGGGGGGCCATCCTCCAAGAGGGGGATGATGGCAAACTTCACCCCCTTGCATATGTTTCTAAAAAATTCAATGACACTGAACGGAACTGGTCGGTGTGGGAAAAAGAAGCTGGATCGATCCGCTTGGCACTGGCCACATGGCGACATTGGCTGGAGGGGGCTCGAGTGCCATTTGAGGTGTGGACTGATCACAAGAATTTAGAACTCCTCCGTTCGCCCCGCAATCTGAACACCAAGCAATTGCGATGGGCTGATTTTTTCTCTAAGTTTAATTTCACCCTGCACCATTTCCCAGGGAAGGCTAACTCCCTAGCTGATGCTCTGTCCCGCCTCCCACAACACGATAGCAAACGGGAGGAGGTCCGGGACTCAGTTTTCACCCCCTCCCAACTGGGAGGGGCAGTAACCACACGCAAGCAAGCGCTGACCCCCCCCCCGCCTCACCCCCTTCCCACTGGGAGTCAAAATTCGCATCTGCAATGTCTCAAGCAGACAGGGAATCACTGGAGGGAGAGGAGGGGGTGCTAAAAGATGAAAAAGACTGTTGGCGAAAGAATGGGAAATTGTTTGTGCCGCTGTCTCTCCGGGGGTGGTGATGGGTTGGGCTCACGGCTCCAAACTGGCGGGGCACACGGGCTTTGTGAAATCGCTGCAGCTCCTGCAACGGCAATTTTGGTGGCCGGGACTGAGGAAAGATATGTCGTTGTTTACAAGTGCCTGCCAGGTGTGCCTAATGAGCAAGCCCCGGCCGGGGAAGCCCCCTGGTCCACTGCAGCCCCTCCCTACTCCGACTCGCCCATGGGAGGTGATCTCCATGGACTTTATTACTGATTTGCCACCAAGTGGTGGAAAGACTGTTGTTTGGGTTGTAGTCGATCTATTTTCTAAACAGGCTCATTTCATCCCGTTTGCTTCCATCCCCTCTGCAAAGAAACTGGCTGCAGCGTTTCTGCAACATGTGGTGAGACTCCACACTTTGCCGACTAAGGTGGTCTCTGACAGGGGGGTGCAGTTTGTCTCCCAATTCTGGGGGGAGTTAATGTCACTGCTAGGGCTGGAGAGGGAGGTCAGCAGTGCATACCACCCAGAGACCGATGGTCAAACCGAAAGGGTCAGCCAAACACTTGAACAATACCTCAAGTGTTTCACGAACTTTCAACAAGACGATTGGCATTCCCTGTTGCTGCTGGCTGAGTTTTGCTACAACAACACTCATCACTCCTCCACGGGGATGTCTCCTTTCATGGCGGTGCACGGATATGAGGCCCCGCCCCTTCCTTTTTGAGTTCTCCCGAACTCCCGCCGGGAGATGCAGGTGACTGGTGTAAACGCTTACAATCTGCGTGGCCTTTACTGGTAAAAACACTTGAGGGGGCTAAAGCTGCGTACAAGGTCCAGGCTGACAAAAAAGTGACCTTTCTTGGACTCCAAAGTGTGGAGACTTTATTTATCTATCCACACAGAACCTGAGGGGCTTGCAGCCGAGCCGCAAACTCGGTTGGAAATACGTGGGACCTTTTAAAGTTGTGCGTGTAGTAAATAATGTGACTGTTGAACTTGATCTCCCTAAATCACTGAAATCTGTTCATCCTGTATTTCATGTAAGGCTGCTACGGCGTGCGCCTGCAGAGAATGTCTGGAGACCCCAGCGCCCCGCCCCACCTCCGCTGATGGTGGGGGGAGAGCCGCATTATGAAGTTTCACAAATCCTGGATTCAAAGATTTCACGCAACCGGCTGTATTATCTCATCGACTGGGTGGACTTTGGGCCGGAACAGAGGGAGTGGGTTAGGGCGGAACATGTTCTTGCCCCGAAATTGGTCCGCGCATTCCATAAATTGTATCCCTTAAAGCCGGGGGGATAGATCTGTTATCAGGAGGGCAGAATGTCAGGTATCCCTGCCATGAGGGCGATGGGGGGGAAGATGAGACGGTAATTGATGTATCTGTGTGCTGGTGTGGAATGTGGGGAGGTGACGATGTTGCCTGGGAGACCGGGCTATATCTCACCTCGCCAGGCCAGAGATGGCCTTGGAGCCAGGCTGTTCGTCTCCTTTCGCTTTCTAAAGACAACAGCTAGGCCTGGGAACTTTCAGGTAGTGGGAACGTAATAATTTAGTGCTTTACAGCTTTCCCGCATGCGCGCTAGCCGTCTATTGGTAGAGGGGTGGGGGCTCCTTTTCCCCTTGATGTATAAACCCCAATGCTTCATGTATCCAAGTTATTCTTAACAATGCTTCTGTTCTAGTGACCTAGTATTGCAGTCTAATAAATACTATCCTTGTTTCAATGAATAAGGCCTGGTGTTTGACTGACTAATTGAGGACTCTGACATGAGGAAGAGACCGACTCCTCAGGAGACGCATTGTTCCAGCCGGCGGGAAATGGGAAGGACCTGCTGTGAACAGTGCTGAACAGCAGGTCCCCAACTCCGAGGCACTACGGCCAGTGAGCAATTACCCCTCCCTCTTCTTCGTGACTGTGACTTTGATATACCCCGAGCTCAATACCCATGTTAGGGTAAGGGGGTTAATAGACTTGGGGTGTGGGAGAGATTTGATCAACCCCTCTCTGGTAACGGGACTAGAGGCGAAGGTAGTTAAACTCCCTGAACCACTAATTTTCATTCAAATGGATGGGTCCACCATGAAAGACCCTTGTAAGTACGAGACTGTGCCACCGTGCATGGGAGCAGGGGAACACTGGGAGATCAGACCATTCGTGGTCACCCCAGCAGCACACTTTCCCCTGGTATTAGGTAGCCCCTGGCTCCACGCTCATGACCCATATATCCTGTGGGAGGAGGAGATTGTAAAATTCATATCCCCCCGATGCAAAGAGCATGTGTGGTCTGACTCTTGGGTGGAGCCGGCCCCACTCCACAGCATAACTGTGGGGCTTGCCGAGGCTGAACTGAACCAGATCCCATGCAAATATCGGGACCTGGCCTCAGTGTTCAGAGAGGCTGAAGCAGATTAGCTACCCTCCATCGTAACTCTGACTGTGCAGTTGAACTGTGCCAGATCAAAAGCTCCCAAAAGGGAAATTGTATTCCATGAGCCCATCAGAAAAGGCAGAGTTGAGGAGGTGCATTGATAAAAACCTGGCATCCGCCCCACCTCCTCCCCTTGCATGGCTCCTGTGTAGTAACCAGAAAAAGAAAGATGGGGGATTGCGATTATGCACTGATTATAGGGGGCTGAACACAGTGTCAACCACCAATGCCTACCCCCGCCCCTCATAAAAGACCTCCTAGTGGTGGTTGCAGCGGGGAAAGTGTTTTCCAAACTGGATTTGCATGATGCATACTTCAGAGTGTGCATCAGGGAAGGGGATGAGTACAAGACGGCGTTCAATACCCCTCTTGGGCAGTTAGAGTACCTGGTTATGTGCTTCGGGAGCTCCGGGGGTCTTCATGAACCTGATCAATGAAATGTTACACGAGCACCTGTTCAAAGAGGTCCTTGTTTACCTTGATGATATCTTGCTGTACTCCCCCAACAAAGAATCTCATGGGGTGCATAGGGCCGAGGGAGGCTCTGAAGTCAAAGAGGGAGAGGTGGTCTCAGAAGACGGGATGTTCAGAGGGTTCCAGCACCTCTCTTGCCTGTCCTGGAAATCTGGCCTTTGCACCAGGTTACTGGCAAGCATGGAGCATTTCTCTCTCTTTGTCCTTCCCTGCATCTACTGCTCCAGCCAGTCCAACCTTCCTCCCTGGCCATCTCCCTGCTTCCCTTTTTATTATCCCCTCAGCTCCCACATCACTTCCTCCTCCATGGCTACGCCCCCACCTAGAGGTGGAGATGCTGAGCTGACTTCCACCTCCCCCACCCCTCTACCATGCACCGGGTCTCCAGGCGTTCCTCTGTCACTTGCCCCGCCTCACTGCTGTATCTCCCTCCTCAGCCTGGCCATGGCAGGCCATGGCATCTCTCAACCCACCCCTGGCCATTCATGGGAGCTCCGCTGCGGGTGGGGCTGGGATCCTTCATCCTCTCCATCCACAGTAACGGGGCATGATCCACTATGATGTGGAACAGGTTGTTGTCCAGGTAGAATTGGAGGGCCCCTGTCAGGTAGCCCTGCCATGATAGAAGGGTGGGAGGTGGGCTATGATGGATGACGGGAGGGAGGTGGGCTTTGGCGCCTTAATGGCGGGACAGACGGGAGGTTGGAATCCGGGGAGTTGTTGATTTACACCTCGGGTGTGAGAATGGAATGTGGCTTTTATTCTTCCTATCTCTTGCAGCCCGGACGTTATGACCTTGGCTAGTCGGGGTTGCGAGCTTCTCTATCGCTGGCATAGATGTAGCAGCTGTGGTTAATGGGGGCGGTGGGAAATTCATTTGCTTAGTAACTTTCGATTTCCCAGTCGCATGTTTATTCATTGTATGGAAGAAGGGGGGTCCCCATTCACCCCCTTCCCCTGTATAACCGCTTGCTTTCTGTAACCAAGTCATTCTGAACAAGAGACCTGTTTCAGTGATCTATCTATTGCAGCTTAATAAACGCTAACCTTGCTTGCATCAAAAAGGTCTGGTGTTTGCTGACTAAGTTAGGACTTCTGACAGTTTGTTCAGAATCATCATTTACTTTCGGGACTGGTCCTAAACCCACCACTCCAAAATGAGTGATGGAGAAGAAGACACTCTCCCGATTGAAGAAGAAGAAAAGGACAAGAAGCCTCCGGGGAAAGGAGTACCCAAAGAAACCCCTGACACATACGTGCCGGGACAATGGGGTTTGGAGTACGACTTTGGAGGGCCCTACGGCGATCCGTATGGGGCAGCCTATGGAGGGGTGACCCACCGAGCGGGACGCAGACGGGACTGGGTGAAACCCCTGACCGAAACCCACGAGGCGTGGTTCGGGACCCCAAGAGCATCCATGGGGATGAGCCACCCCGAGAGGTCGGTCCGCAAGTTGGCTACCGCCGAACCCATGGAAGACACCGGCAGGGACTCCGAGCCCCGAGAGAGTGTCGTGGTGAGGCGGAGATGGAGCGGGGAGCCAAGCCAAGACCGCCTGATGCGTTTCCTGGATGAGTCCCTCGCACGCATCCCACAGATGATTGCGGAGGGCATTCCGGGAGGAGCGTGAACGACAGAGACGGGAAGAGCCGCCGGCACAAGTCCCCCCAGATCAACGCCCAGCACCGGACCAGGGGGGGGAACGTGCCAGCCGGACCACCGGATCAACCAGCGGGGCCAGCGCCACGGGGCCCGCCGGGGCAACAACCCCCTCGTCCTTGGGGGTTCCTGCCTCCTAAGCCTACGGAGCTCCTGGACGCGGATTTTGACGGAGACCCCGAGAAGTTCCCGTTCTTCCTGGTGCGAGCCGAGAAGTTCATCGAAACTTGGGGCCACCTGTTCCAGAGGGAAGAGCGGATGGTCGACGTCATAGCGGCTCACCTGAAGGGAGCAGCAGCCGACTGGTACGTGGGGCTCCACCAAGCTGATGGGCGCGAGCTGAGAGAGATTGATTCTTTCATGTGGGCTATGAAAGAGCAATTTGAAGACGTGCACTCAACTAAAGCAGCAAAAGCAACAATCCGGAGCCTCAAGCAGGGCGCGAGGTCGGTGAGAGATTACACCGCGGAGTTCCGCAGATGTGCCGCCAAGCTGCGAGGAGAAGGAAATCTCCTGGAGTTTTACAAATGGGGGCTGAACCCGGAGGTTCGCCGTGAGGTCACCCTGAACCAAGATCCGAACACCCTCACTGGATGGATCCAGGCCGCAATCACAATGGAAAACCGGCTGAAGACCATCAAACTAGACGATGCCGCAGCGCTGGCAACCCGAGGGAATGCACCGACGGCGAGAGGAAAGGCTCCCGTCCAGAACCCAAAGCAGAAGGACGGGACAAGAGAACTCCCGGATGAAGCAAGGTCTGTGCCTCAAATGCGGAGAAGGGGGCCATTTCGCCGTGAACTGCCCGACCTCGTCTGCATCGACCGGGGCGCAAAAGGGAACAAAGAAGAAGTTCGACACGTCCACGCCAAAACAGGTGGCGAGACCGAAGGGGGCGAAAGCTTTGCAAGCTAAACCACTCAGCGAGCCATCCGACTCCTCCGATGGCGAGGTCGTGCCACAGGGAAACGAGGCGGACCTGCTGTGAACAGCGCTGAACAGCAGGTCCCACAACCCCAGGCGCAACTCCCGGTGAGCAAACCCCCCTCTCTTTTTTTTCTTACAGTGACTTTAATGGACCCGGGTCTCTTGACCCATGTGAGAGTACGGGCTCTCATTGACTCAGGGTGTGGGAGAGACCTGATCAACCCTACCCTACTGACGGGACTCGGGGCGAAAGTCCTTAAACTAAAAGACCCCTTGATTTTTACCCAAATGGACGGGTCCACAATGAAGGAACCTTGCAAATACGAGACTGTGCCATTGCGGGTGGGACTAGGGCAGCACTGGGAAGAGAGATCTTTTATAGTCACCCCGTCCGCCCGGTTCCCCCTGGTTTTAGGAAGTCCGTGGTTCTTTGATCACGATCCTCACGTACTATGGGGGGAGGGAAAGGTAGATTTCATCTCCGAGAAATGCCGGTCCCACGTCTGGAAAACAGAGTGGGGGCCCATAATCGAGGGAAAACTCTCGGTGCCGGCTGGGGTAGCCGAGGCAGAACTAGAAAACATTCCCCCCGAATACCGAGACCTAGCCCCTGTGTTTGGGGAGGAGGAAGCAGATGAACTACCCCCACAGAAACTCTGATTGTGCAATCGAAATTCTGCCCAACCAGAAACTACCTAAAGGGAAACTATATTCCATGAGCCCTTCGGAAAAGGTGGAACTGAGAAAGTTCATTGACAAAAATCTCAGCAGGGGCTTCATACGGCCAGCGTCCTCCCCGTTCGCAGCCCCCGTACTCTTTAGGAAAAAGAAGGACGGAGGGTTACGGCTTTGCACGGACTATCGGGGCTTGAATGCGGTATCCAACACTAACGCTTACCCCATGCCCCTCATAAAAGACTTGTTGGCAGCAGTCGCTGGAGGGAAAATTTTCTCAAAACTTGACCTCCGAGATGCCTATTTCCGAGTCCGGATTCGGGAGGGGGACGAGTTTAAAACGGCGTTTAACACACCTCTCGGCCAGTTTGAATACTTAGTTATGCCGTTCGGACTCCAGGGGGCCCCTGGGGTCTTCATGAATTTAATTAACGAGGTGTTACACAAGTACCTGTTCAAGGGGGTCCTTGTTTACCTTGATGACATTCTTTTGTATTCCCCCGACCTTGCATCTCATGTAAAACTGGTGAGGGAAGTGCTCAAAACGTTGCATAAGCATAAACTGTTTGCCAAGCTGTCCAAGTGTGAATTTCACAAAACGGAAATCCCTTTCCTGGGCTATCGCATATCCCAAAGGGGAATTGAGATGGACCCTGACAAAATCAAGGATGTGGTGGGGTGGGAACCTCCCAAAACACGACGGCAACTCCAGGGTTTCCTCGGATTCGCGAACTTTTATAGGTCATTCCTATCGAACTTTGCCCAGGTGGCTCTCCCCTTAACAGACTTACTGAAAACCAAAGGGAAGCCACCCGAATGCACTCGACCGGGCGCTAAACTAGTATGGTCTCCAGAGTGCCAACGGGCTTTTGACAAGTTGAAAACCCTCTTCACCTCAGAACCGGTGTTGGCCCACCCCAATGAACTTAAAAAATTCATTGTCCAGGTTGACGCTTCGGACGTCGCTATGGGGGGGGCGATCCTCCAGGAGGGGGAGGACGGTAAATTGCACCCCCTTGCCTATGTGTCTAGGAAATTCAATGATACGGAACGGAATTGGTCCATTTGGGAGAAAGAAGCGGGGTCGATCCGTTTGGCGTTATCTACTTGGCGCCACTGGTTAGAGGGAGCGCGAGTCCCTTTCGAGGTCTGGACTGACCACAAAAACCTCGAGCTACTCCGCTCCCCCCGTTCTTTGAACGCCAAACAGCTCCGCTGGGCAGATTTCTTCTCCAAATTCAATTTCACACTGCACCATTTCCCGGGGACGTCAAATTCGCTGGCCGATGCTCTGTCACGCCTCCCCCAACACGACAGCAAGAGGGAGGAGGTTCGTGACTCTGTATTCACTCCTTCCCAGTTGGGAGGAGCGGTAACCACGAGGAGGCAGGCCAAACGTCCCCCCCCTCCGCCAGACCCTCCTCCAAGTGACTGGGCGGTACGATTTTCCACTGCAATGTCTGATGCGGACAGGGAGGAGGTGGAGGGGGAAGAAGGCGTGTCCCGCGATGCGCATGGCTGCTGGACTAAAAATGACAAACTCTTTGTTCCCCGGTCTCTCCGGGGGGAGGTGATGGGTTGGGCACACGGCTCCAAGCTAGCTGGACACACAGGGTTTGTGAAATCTCTCCAGCTCTTACAGCGACAATTTTGGTGGCCAGGGCTACGTAAAGATGTTTCACTTTTCACTTCTGCTTGTCAAACCTGTTTAATGAGTAAACCTCGCCCTGGAAAACCCCCTGGTGCCCTACAACCCCTCCCTACGCCGGCTCGGCCCTGGGAAGTGATCTCTATGGACTTTATTACGGATTTACCCCCTAGTGGGGGGAAAACTGTTATTTGGGTGATCGTTGATCTGTTTACTAAACAGGCGCATTTTGTTCCTTTTGCAACCATCCCCTCTGCCAGGAAATTGGCTTCTGCGTTCTTACAACACGTTGTGAGACTCCACACTTTACCTGCTAAGGTGATCTCCGACAGGGGGGCTCAGTTCGTTTCCAAGTTCTGGAGCGAACTAATGTCACTGCTTGGGGTGGAGAGAGGTGTGAGCAGTGCTTACCATCCTGAGTCGGATGGGCAAACTGAACGTGTGAATCAAACCCTGGAACAATACTTGCGCTGTTTTTCTAATTTCCAGCAGGACAATTGGCATTCTCTTTTACCTTTGGCTGAGTTTTGTTACAATAATACTCAACACTCGTCGACGGGGATGTCTCCATTTAAAGCGGTTCATGGTTATGACGCCCCGCCGTTGCCGTTTTTGTCTTCTCCCGACCTCCCGGCGGGAGATGCTGGTGACTGGTGCAAACATCTACAGGAGGCGTGGGGCTCGTTAGCAGAGACTCTGGATGAGGCTAAGTCTGCCTACAAACTCCAGGCCGATAAGAAACGTAACCTGGCCTGGGTTCCCAAGTGTGGAGAGTTTGCTTACTTGTCTACCCAACATTTGCGTCGCATTCAGCCGAGTCGCAAACTTGGGTGGAAATTTATTGGTCCTTTTGAGATTGTGAGAGTAATTAACAATGTAACTGTTGAACTTGCGTTGCCTAAGTCTCTAAAGTCTGTGCATCCTGTTTTTCATGTGCGGCTTCTTCGCCCAGCGCCTGAAGGGAACAAATGGCGACCGCAACGGCCCACCCCACCTCCTCTGCTGGTGGGGGGGAACCTCACTACGAAGTCTCGCAAATTCTGGACTCTAAACTCTCTCGCAATCGTTTGTTTTACCTGGTTGAATGGATTGACTTTGGGCCGGAGCAGCGGGGAGTGGGTACGGGCGGAAAATGTTCTGGCCCCCGGCTAGTTAAAGCCTTTCACAAATTGTACCCCCACAAACCAAAGGGGTAGGATTATTTTCGAGGGGGCTGCATGTCAGGTAGCCCTGCCATGATAGAAGGGTGGGAGGTGGGCTATGATGGATGACGGGAGGGAGGTGGGCTTTTGGCGCCTTAATGGCGGGACAGACGGGAGGTTGGAATCCGGGGAGTTGTTGATTTACACCTCGGGTGTGAGAATGGAATGTGGCTTTTATTCTTCCTATCTCTTGCAGCCCGGACGTTATGACCTTGGCTAGTCGGGGTTGCGAGCTTCTCTATCGCTGGCATAGATGTAGCAGCTGTGGTTAATGGGGGCGGTGGGAAATTCATTTGCTTAGTAACTTTCGATTTCCCAGTCGCATGTTTATTCATTGTATGGAAGAAGGGGGGTCCCCATTCACCCCCTTCCCCTGTATAACCGCTTGCTTTCTGTAACCAAGTCATTCTGAACAAGAGACCTGTTTCAGTGATCTATCTATTGCAGCTTAATAAACGCTAACCTTGCTTGCATCAAAAAGGTCTGGTGTTTGCTGACTAAGTTAGGACTTCTGACAGCCCCGACAGCCCATTTGACTGTCAATGCCTCTTTCTCGACCATGGAATAATTACGCTCTGCCGGCTGTAACTTGCGGCTTATAAAAAGCACAGGCCTTTCCTCGCCCTCCATCTCTTGAACCAGTACCCCCCTGAGACAGGTGGTTGATGCATCCATTTTGCACTGTGAAGGGCTGTGTAAAATCAGGGTGTAGCAATTCGAAGGACCGGATCCAGGCCTTGTCCCACCGGATGGAGTTTGGCTCTATCTTCTTTAGGCAATCTATCAGCGGGCTTGCCTGGGAAGCAAAGTGGGGTATGAATTTGTGCTTGGTGGTGAGTTTGGGGTGTCATTCTACCGTGACCACCTTCTCGGGGAGGGGGCGCAACTGCCCTTGCCCTACCAAGAAACCAAGGTATCAGAGCTCTTGGAACCCCAACTTGCTTTCCTTAGGGTTTGTGTGCAACCCAGCTGCCCGGAGGGCCTCCAGGACCATCCACAGGTGTTGTAAGTGCATGGGCCAGTCAGGGCTGCAAATGACAATATCGTCAATATAGACTCTTGCAAAGCCCTCGCAATTGGCTAGGGCCTTGTCTACCAGGCGTTGGAATGTCACCGCAGCCCCTTGGAGGCCGAAAGGCATTCGTTGGAACTGGAAGAGCCCCTGTGGGGTTGCAAAGGCCGTTTTTTCCATCAGGGGGTGAACAGTCACCTGCCAGTAACCCTTGGTCAGGTCTATTGCGGAAATGTAACGGGCTTGCCCCAGTTGATCTATCAGGATGTCAGCGCGAGGCATGGGATAAGCATTGAACCATGAAGGCTTTTTAACTTCTCTGTAGTCCACACAAAAGCGTACAGAGCCGTCCGGCTTTGGGACATGCACTATGGGGCTCCGCCATGTGCTCTGGGAGGGTCTATGACCCCCATTTGTACCATGTCTTGTACCTCCTAACCAATCAGTTCCCACTGTTTCTGGGGTACTGGGCACCACCGGGCGTGGGCCACCTTGCCCAGTTGCATAGGGATGTAATGGGTGGCCATGTGCGTGCAGCTGGATGTAGCAGCGAAGATGTCAGGCACTAGGCATATGATCTCATGTACCTGGGCCCTCTGGTTGTGGGTAAGTCCTGGGTAAAGATGGGGAGTCCCGGGTTCTCTGAGCTCGTTGTCCAGGGCAGTGGGCCTTTTGGCAGTGTTAGGGGGTCCTGCTCCAGACAGGCAACCTCGGCCCCCGGCCTTGTCACACATTCTTTTAGGTCATTAACGTGCAGGTGTTTCTTGTTCTTCGCTAGCGGGCCACATTGCACCTCGTATGACAGGGGCCCCAGTACTCTACTTATACAGTAGGGGCCCTGCCAGGGGTCCCCATGGGCTCAAGCCAATGCCTGTCTGGATACTAGAATGGAGTCCCCCGCAGCAAAGGTCCAGGGCCTGGCAGTCTTGTCATAGTGCTACTTCTGGATCCACTGCTCTTGTTGCAGGTTGAGCCATGCTTCTGTCCGCACCCACTCCAGCCTCTCCCGTAAGTGGGTGATGTATTCGCCAACCTCCTTGTCCATCTCCGGGGGAACCGGCCATGCCCACTGGTCTTCAACTATCTCCAGTATGCCTCGAGGGACCCTTCCATATAACAACTTGAAGGGGGCGAACCCTGTGGAGGCCTGTGAGGTTTTGCAGATAGGGAACAAGAGGGGGGTCTATAAGGAGGTCCCAGGCCATGGGTTTGTCCCTGGACATCTTTTGTAACATCCCTTTCAGGGTCTGGTTCATTCGTTCCATCAGCCCATTGGTTTGGGGATGGTGAACGAATATGAACAGCTGCCTGATGTGCAGCACCTCGCAGACTTGTCTCATCAACTGGGCCATGAAAGGCAAGCCCCAGTCCATTAATATTTCCTGTGGCAAGCCCACATGGACAAACAGATGCATCAGGGCCTTAGCCACCCCGGCACTCTTCAGGCTAGGGAGAGGGATGTCCTCCGGATAACACATAGTGTAATCCATTATTACTAGGATATACTGGGCTCCCCAGGGCATTTGGGTCAGCAGCCCTACGAAATCCATAGCAATTTTATCAAATGGGGTCCCCATGATGGTTAGTGGGGCCAGTGGGGCCCTAGGGGCCCCTCGGGTAGACATACATTGATACACCTCATAGGCACGGCAGAAGCTCCGAAAGTCCTGTGCCACTGTGGGCCAGAAGAAGTGGGCCAGAAGCTGGGTCATCGTGTTCTTGTAGCCCTGATGTCCCACCCACTGCAGGTCATGGGCGTTGCCCATAGCTTCCTCCTGGTACTCAGCTGGGAGAAGGAGTTGGTTGATGGGGCCCATACGGCCTTTGGCCGTCCAATACCACACACCTCCCACCTGCCTGATGTGGGGTAACTGCCCCTCCTGCCGGGGGTCCACGACTCCCTCATCTCTTACTGCTATCTGGTCATGGAGTTTCTCCAGCCTCTCATCATGCACCTGGGCCTCCACAAACCGAGTATTGACTATCCACCTCTGTTGTGGATCGCTCTCTTCTGTGGATTGGCTGGATGGGCCTTCTCCTGGATCCTCCTGCCCCGCTTCTTCCTTGGTGGCTGCCACTCCTCGCCAGTCCCCCCTCATCACCCTGGCCTAAATTGGTCACATGTTTTGCCCCATCTCCTACTATTCCATCTCCAAAACATGCTGATTGGTGTTGGGTTCAAGGGGGAAGGGTCTAGGGGAGTGGGCAATATTGAAGTCTAGTAACTCTGAGCAAGGAAGTGACACCTGATGGGATTATGACTCATGCAGCCAAAGTCCATTATTATGGATGGTCCTCTATTGTCTTCTGATTGCAGCCTCAGTGAGGTGAATCAATCTGGGGGAGGGGGATTGCATTGCCTACATGTGCAGGAAGAAACTTCACATGGAGTTTGAGTCTTTGTTCTCCTGCCTTGACATGGCATCTGCCTGGTTTTCAGCACTTCAAGCAGCTAGGGAGCTGGTCCATCTTACAGCAAGTAAGCGGGCAGGTAAACTCAGGAACCGTAGCTTCCTTCTGCTGGATATTTTTGTCTCCAATTGGCATCACTTTGGGTCACCATGCAATACAGTCCCTATTACACACTGTTTACTCAGTCTAGGTTTCTCTTGCTTATAGAACTATGAGTCCAAGATGGCGTTACATGTGCCTTGCAGGCTAACAGAGTAAGCCGGACTGCAACGCTGACATGAGCACAGCGCTGCACTCCAACCATCAGAACACCACGCCAACAACAGGGCATGGAGGAAAAAGCCTTCCCCTGATGTTACTGCCTGGCACCAGTATTCAGAAATTAAGTACCTTTGAATATGGAAGTACCATGGCTAGTAGCCACTGACAGACCAATCCTCCATAAATCTCTCTAACCACATCCTACTCTTTGTGTCCCAACCTTCAGAGGCAAGGCATGTAGAGTTTCTTCAGTGACAGTATCTCACCTGTGGAGTGCCTTCTTGACACTCACCTTGCTCCTACAAGGTGTACCAGGCCACAGTGTTTCTGTTTTTTACTGCTTTTCAGTTTTTAATTGAGGGGTTGATTTGATAACATCCTTTTATAATGCAATTTTAGCCTGAGAAATATGTGACTCGTTTTTTCTGTGTTCGATGTTATATTATGATTTGCCTGTTTTTTTTAATCCTTGGATTTCATTAATGAGTTTTATGATGTGTTATGTTTTATTTTGAAATTCAGAGAAGGAGCTCCATTTAAAATCCCATGAAACCTACAATAGAAAATAAACAAAATGAATTTGGGGTTTAATTGCTTGTCAGATGGTACTCCTGAGACCTTGTGGTCCTTGAGAGACTATTCCCAAAGGCTAAAAAAATTATGTATAACCTCTTCTCCACAGACTAGGAGCTTGTGAATTCAGGGAAGACAGGTCACTGCACCAAAGGTATGCTAGGTGAGTTTACATTTTGTGTCAATAGAATACAAATTAGACATTAATTTACATCATCTTTTTAGAAATGGTAGCAGTATTTGTGCACTGTGTAATTTTCATATGCTAAAAGTGTAATCCTAAAAAGAGTCACACCCTTCTATGCCCACTGAACTCAATGGGTTTATAATGGTAAACCTGTAGCAAGGATGGCAGTGTAAGACCCTGTGAACCGAGATCCAGTATGCATGGCAGATAAATTGAGAGTTTGGGTGACCTCTCACAAGGAATAGGGAAATTTGGGGGTGTAGCAGTAGCAGTTCTTCATCTGAAGCAGAAACTAACTTTGTTCTCTTTCCTTCAGGCCTTTGGAGAGACACGTTCTGCTTTTTTCAGCTGTAGCAGAACTCACCATTTGCCCGGGTGAGAAATATAAAACAGGTAGCAGCAGGAGGAGAAATGCTCTTTCAGCACACAGGATAACAACACTTACATACTAGACACTCCTAGTTTCCAGTTTTGAAGAGGCAGCCACTGACAGACCAGTCTGCCATGAATCTCTCTAATTCCCTTTCAGAGTTCTCTCTGCCTGTGGCCATCTCTGTATTCTCGGGCCGTGAATCCCACATTTTAATTACTCATTGACTAAATAAGCATCCCCCTTTGTCTGGTTCTGAATTTACTTTGCACCAACTTAGATTGTTCTCACAAGTCCTGATCTCTGTGTCCCAACCTTCAGAGGCAAGGCACGTCGAGTTTTCTCAGTGACAGAATCTCACCTGCGGAGCAATGTGCCCTCTAAGCTGCGGAGTCCTGTGAGCAACAATTCCACTTTGTGAGCTCCTGGAGCATTAAAGCCATGAGCAAGCAATTGGGCTACTGCATAAATTAGCTTGCTCTGGAGCCATCCTTCCTGAGCTAAGACAGAAATCTGTGAGCTGGAGGCTCAAAAACTGTGAGCTAGCTCACACTAACTCAGCTTAGAGGGAACACTGCTGTGGGGTGACTTACCCCTTGGCATCCACCTTGCTCCTACCTGACTCTCTTTTAGGTGACAGGCCACAATGTTTCTGTTTACCCAGCTTTTAATTAAGGGGTCAATTTGATAACACATCTTTTTAACGATGTATTTTTTAGCCTGAGAAATATCTGACATTTTAAGTTTTTCTGTCTTCTATGTTGTATTATGATCTGCCTAAGCTTTTTTAATTGTTGGCATGTCCCAAACCTGAAATACATACCCATCTTGGCCAACAGCCTTCAGACAGCTGTCTTGAATTTAACTGACACAGTCATACTTTTAAAACCCAACCAGAACCCAAGCCAATGCTATATTTCATGGCAAAATTTTTCATAGCTGGCTAAGTGACTGCAATCCTGATTACGTTTACTTAAGATTAAGCCACACTGAAGTCAGTTTACTTCTGAGTACACTTATGATTGAGATAGCCCTCATATAATAAGCAAAATGGTAAAAAATAAGTTCTTATATATATATATATATATATATGAAGCTGCTTTGTTTAAAACATTCATTAGCCACCTTTCTCCCTTGCCAAAGTCAAAGTGGCTTACAATATTAATAAAACATTACAAAAAACACTATAAGATGTTGATGTATCTGACTGAACATTTTAGCCTAAACTCTCCAGGGACCCAAGCCGAGGAAGGTCTTTGGTTGAGCTCTATTTTGCTACCAGAGATCCTTTTAACTAAACATGCCATGAATGGAGCCAAAGACCATCTGCCTGGAGAGCCTGTGTTCTGCCACTGAGCTTTCCAGATTCCTGTCTCTTTTGTCAGCGTCCAACAGGGACAAACCTTAGTTCACGAGAGGGTAGCCCCATGACCACATTCTCATTTTTTCAGTCTTTGCCTTTTCACAGTCTTTGCCTGCACTGCTTCTTTTTTTACATGCCATTTTTCTGAGATTCTCATTTCACATAGGAGAGACAAATTTGTTTGGGAGACAGTATGATTTGCACTTGACAATATTTAACAGTTCTATTTGGAGCTTGAGGTGAAGAAATAGCTGAGATAAATTAGGTTTAGGAACAAGTAGAATCCACATTGACTGTTTCAGATATTGTCCTCAAGACCTGAACTACCTGTGGGGGGGGGGGTCAAGAGAAGATTTAACAGGAAATAGCTCATGCATTACTTTTGTGTGTTAAAAAATGTATTAATGAATGACACATATAGAAATAGAGGATGTTTGGTATAACTTCAGTGATTAGTTGTACCAACTGAACATATGTTCCCGTGGGTTCCTGAAGGTACCTGTTTCTATCATGTACTGTACACTAATATTTGCATATATGGTTGCTTTACAGTCTTGAAACCTCACGTCTTTCTCTGCAGTCCAAATTCTGTATCCCTCCAGGAAATAGCATATTGCAAAGAGATGCTAGTTGGTAATGAAACAACGGTGACCCACTTTGTTCTCTTAGGGTTTCCCAGCAGCCCAGCCATCCAAGTTATCCTCTTTCTGACATTTCTGTTGCTCTACAGCATGGTTCTTCTGGGAAATATTGGGCTGATGGTTCTAATAAAAACCAGCCTTCAACTCCACACCCCAATGTACTTCTTCCTCAGCAATTTGTCTTTTGTTGATCTCTGCTACTGCTCAGTGATTGTCCCAAAGATGCTTGTAAACTTCTTGGCAGAAAAAAAGGTAATATCCTATACTGGCTGTGGACTGCAGTTCTACTTCTTCTGCACTTTTGCTGACACTGAGTCCTTCATCCTAGCCTCTATGGCATATGACCGGTATGTAGCCATCTGCAACCCGCTTCTTTATACTGTTATGATGTCTCCCAAAATTTGTATTGTACTGGTTGCACTCTCTTACCTTGGTGGTACATTAAGTGCTTTGGTCCATACTTGCTTTGCCTTCAGGCTGTCCTTCTGTGGACCTAATGTCATCAACCACTTCTTCTGTGACCTTCCACTGCTGCTCAAGCTCTCATGCTCAGACACCTCCCTCAATGAACTCCTACTCTACACCTATGGTAGTTGTGTGGAAATCATGCCTTCAATCATTATCATTATCTCCTATATCCTTATTGTCACATCTGTTTTGAAGATACGGTCTGCAGCCTCAAGGCAAAAGACATTTTCCACCTGCGCCTCTCACCTGACCTCTGTCATCATCTATGAGGGAACTCTCCTCTTCATCTATTGCCGCCCCAGCCCCAGCTCCTGGTACTCCCCTACCTCAGACAAGTACATCTCTGTTTTCTACACTATTATTATCCCTGTACTGAATCCCCTAATCTACAGCCTGAGGAACAAAGATGTAAAAGATGCTTTATGGAAAGCAATAGAAACTAAAATCTTTGCTCATTGATACTTCTGAGTCTCATAACTGGACAGGCTTGATGGATATACACAGTTGTGTCCAGAAAATGTATACAATCCTTATCTGTGACAGCTGTAAATTTAATAGAGTTATGCACCGTATTCAGCCAGTTCATAAAATCTGATGCTCAAAAAATGTCCATCCCAAATCAGAAAAGCATCATCAATAAATCTTTTGTAATAAATCAAATGGGAAAAATAAGGATTATTTAGTTGGCTCACAATCCATTGCCTTTCAAAATCATCCATAAACAAATTAGCCACCGAGGGAGCAAAGGTGCTCCCTATTGCAATTCCCTTAATTTGCCAAAAAAATTGATCTCCAAAATGAATACGAATCCCCAGCCCTCGGTCTATGACCGTTGGGCTGGGAGGCACCTTTGCCCTGCAGGAGGAAAGAGGCAGGGCTGTTTTTTCGGCACCAAGAGGCGCCTTGTTACATAGGCGTGGAGGGAGGGGCCAGGGGGCTTAAAGCCGGGCCCCTCCTTTCCGCACCAGCAGTTCTCTGAGGGGAGCTCTTTGGCATGGTCGGGTGCCTACCTGCTTGTGGGCCCTGCGGCAAACAGCTTTCCCCGGCTGATAGTAGGAGTGTGGGCGTTCGGGTGGCTGCGATCGCACGCAGTGGGTCAGCCTGAGCGGCGCGTTTTGGGAAGGAACATCATCGACAGGCAGCAGGGCGATTCAGGCGGCAGCCTGCATTGTGAGGGTGGCTCCCTCACGTTGGTTTGATCCCCTGACTTGTGAGGGGCGGTGCTGGGCTGGGTGGCGGTGCAGCTCTGCGCCTTGGGTAGTAGCACCCGGGGGATCCTTTGGGAGGGACACAGGGTATAATCAGTGCTGCCCCCCCCCATTCACTTCTCCTTCCCTTTGGGGTCAGGTGGTCCCATTGCTCCTATCATTTAATTGTACCGCCTGTGGCCTTTTAATTTCGGTTTGGGGTGTAAAAGTGGCTGTGAGTCAGCTGGGGCGGTAGCAGGCTCTGGTGGCCGGTCTGGGGGGGTGCACACGGTGGCCATTTTGTGGTTCACACCCGATGGCCATTTTGTGGAGCACACCCGGTGGCCATTTTGTATTTTGAGCATGGTGGCCATTTTGTAGTGGGTGCGTGGCAGCCTTTTAATTCTTTACACAGGGTGGCCATTTTGTTCCTCAGCGCTTTCCAGACTCAGGGAGAAAGGCAGTGGTAGCGGTGGTCAGGGAGATGCAGGGCTTTTGGCGGGGGCTGGGGGGCTTTGGCAGGGGGGGCAGGTCCAGTTTGGCACCCCTAAGGTCCAGCCCACACTCTAGGCAAATGCCTAGTTCACCTAGCAGGTGAGCCAGCCCTGAATTCCAGAGGGGAGGAGTTTGGGAGTGCTCCTGAATGCTTCCTTAACTATGGAGGCCCAGGTAGCAGCCATCGCCAAGTCAGCCTTTTACCATCTTTGGCTGATTAGGCAGCTGGTTCCCTTCCTCAAATGCAATGACTTGGCAATAGTGATCCATGTGATGGTCACCTCGAGACTGGACTACGGTAATGCTGTCTACATGGTGTTAGCCGAACTGCTTATCTACGCAGTAGGCGGACTAACTTATTTGAGTTGCTGGCCTATGTATACAGAGAAAGCTAACTTCGTCCCGAGAACCCATTTCCCCAAAGAGATCACTTGATAAGGTTTCTTAAGTTGAATCAAGATTCTCTTTACTGAATAATATCTTTTTGTACACAGGCAAACAAAACAGATTCACTCACACATACACACAAGTTCCTTTAGTTACAGTAGAAATGGAAACACAATATTGGGGTTTTAAACTAGAAGTATTTAGGCAGGGGGAAAGCTTATAATACTTATCTGATCCTGTAGATCGACCTTCCACAGTGAAGAATGTAAGGATTATTTCTTAACTAAGGATATTCTTACTTTCACTGCACACAGTAAGGAACCAGCCAACATGTGTGAGGGCTCCTTGGTCGCGACTCCAAGGAAGCACAGTAAGTTACCTATAGTAGGTGTAAGGTAGGGGATGGCCAAGGTGAGCAACAAACAAAGGTTGCACCCTGTTTTATCAGCTAGTATTGGAGCTGTCTTGGGGTCTCTCTGGTCCGTCCCATCCCTATACCTATTGGCTATAGGATGTGGGGTACCCTCCTACTAAGGTGGGGCAATATTGAAAGTCTACTCCTTTCTACAGCATTTGGTCAAGGTGCAAAGATGGGTTGGCATGGAATCCTTAGATGTGCAGATGACTCTGGCTTGGTCCAAGTGACAGAACAGGAAACAGTCTTAACACATGCAAATGCCAAGCATCCTGTGGGTTACATGTGAGGTATGGATTCCTCAATGGTGGACAGGTTGTTGTTTTTGCATCCTTCTAGAGAACCATAATGGAGATGCTAATGGAGATGCTTCTTGTTCCCAATGTCTCATGGGTAGAGGTATGCAAGGTGTGTGTGTCTGTGACTTCATTTATATGAAAGTACAGGCTGTGTGGTACCTTCCTAATGCAGAGAGTCACATTCAACAAAGCATACATTTCTCCCAATGCAAAGACGCTTGCTGGCACCATTCTGGTGTGTGTGCAGGTCAGAAAATAACAAATAAAAGCATTTTCAAAGTACATCTCCTAACAGTCCCCCCTTTCATGGCCTCAGTGAGTGAAACGAGATGAAGGCCATGACATCCAAACATGTGGGGTGGCGTGTGTAACATGAACACATCAGACAGTCCATGATGAAACAACAACAAAGTCCAGTAGCGTTGGTAACCCATGGCTCATCGGTGATGTCATCTCGTCTGGTCTGGACCTGAAGCAGAAAAGGTTTCCTTGCACCCAGGACCACCTATCTAAGCTAATCATTGTAGGACGGACCAAAAATGAAAAAAGTCTAGCCCTATAAAAAGCCAAATTACCACTGTGAAAGTCAAACTCCAGGAAGCAAACAAGCATACATGTTCAGGGAAACACCTATGCTTATTACTACCAGGATATTACATAACAATTATGCACATTAAACCAATAGCATTAATGAGGTAGACTATTACCTATTGCTTATCCATAGCAAATATACAAAAAAGAAAAAATTGGTTAGAAAATCAGTACTATAAACTATACTGCATTGGACTTTCCAACCTAAGAGGCCTCTCTACACATGGACATCACCAGATGGGCAACACCGAAATCAGATTGACTATATAATTTGCAGTCAAAGATCGAGAAGCTCTATCCAGTCAGTAAAAACAAGACCTGGAGCTGACTGTGGCTCAGATCATGAGCTACTCATTGCAAAATTCAGACTTAAATTGAAGAAATTTGGGAAAACCACTAGGCCATTCAGATTTGACCTAGATCACATCCCCGATGAATACACAGTAGAGTTGAAGAATAGGTTTAAGGGACTAGATTTGATAGTGCCTGAAGAACAATGAACAGAGGTCCGTGACATTGTAAGGGAGGCAGCAATCACTGCCATCCCAAAGAAAAAGAAATGCAAGAAAGCAAAGTGGCTGTCTGATGAGGCTTTACACATAGCAGAGGAAAGAAGGAAAGTTAAAAGCAACGGTGAAAAGGAAAGATTTGCCCAACTGAATGCAGATTTCCAGAGAACAGCAAGGGAAGATAAGGAGGCTTTCCTGAATGAACAATGCAAAGTAATAGAGGAAAACAGTAGATTGGGAAGGACTAGAGATCTCTTCAAGAAAATTGGAGAAATCAAGGGAACGTTCCATGCAAAGCTGGCCATGATGAAGGACAAAAATGGTAGGGACCTAACAAAAGCAGAAGAGATTAGGAAAAGATGGCAAGAATATACAGAAGAACTATACAAGAAGGACCTCGAGGTCCTTGACAACCACTCAGTGACCTAGAGCCAGACATCCTGGAAAGTGAAATTAAATGGGCCTTAGAAAGCATTACTAACAACAAAGCTAGTGGAGGTGATGGTATCCCAGCTGAGTTATTCAAAGTCTTAAAAGAAGATGCTGTTAAAGTGCTGCACTCAATTTGCCAACAAATTTGGAAAACACAACAGTGGCCACAGGACTGGAAAAGGTCAGTTTACATTCCCAAAAAAGGGCAATATCAAGGAATGTTCAAACTATCGCACAATTGCACTCATTTCACATGCTAGCAAGGTCATGTTCAAGATCCTACAAGCTAGGCTCCAACAGTACGTGGATAGAGAACTGCCAGAAGTACAAGCTGGGTTTCGAAGAGGTAGAGGAACTAGAGATCAAATTGCCAACATTCGCTGGATTATGGAGAAAGCAAGAGAGTATCAGAAAAACATCTACTGCTTCATTGACTATGCTAAAGCCTTTGATTGTGTGGATCACAATAAATTATGGCAGGTTCTTAAAGAGATTGGAGTACCGGACCACCTCACGTCTCCTGAGAAACCTGTATAAGGGTCAAGAAGCAACAGAACCGGATATGGAACAACTGATTGGTTTAGCATAGGAAAAGGAGTACGACAAGGATGTATATTGTCACCTTGCTTATTTAATTTATATGCAGAGTACATCATGCGAAATGCTGGCCTGGATTAATCACAAGCTGGAGTTAAGATTGCTGGGGAAAAGATCAATAACCTCAGATATGCAGACGATACCACTCTGATGGCAGAAAGTGAAGAGGACCTAAAGAGCCTCTTGCTTAGAGTGAAAGAGGAGAGCGCAAAAGTGGGCTTGAAGCTCAACATCAAAAAAACTAAGATTATGGCATCTGGCCCCGTCACTCCTTGGCAAATAGAAGGGGAAGTCGTAGAAATAGTGACAGACTTCACGTTCCTAGGATCCCAGATCACTGCAGATGGTGACTGCAGCCATGAAATTAAAAGACGCCTGCTCCTTGGGAGGAAAGCGATGGCAAACCTAAACAGTATGATAAAAAGCAGAGACATCACCTTGCCAACAAAAGTCTGCATGGCCAAAGCAATGGTATTCCCCGTAGTAATGTATGGCTGCGAGAGTTGGACTATAAGGAAGGCCGAGCACCGAAGAATAGATTCTTTTGAACTATGGTGCTGGAGACTCTTGAGAGTCCCTTGGACTGCCAGGAGATCAAATCATTCAATCCTAAAATAAATCAACCCTGACTGTTCCCTGGAAGGCCAGACCCTGAAGCTGAAGCTCAAATACTTTGGCCACCAAATGAGAAGGGAGCATTCACTGAAGAAGACCCTGATGCTGGGAAAGATTGATGGTCAAAGAAGAAGGGGACAGCAAAGGATGAGATGGTTAGATAGTGTCATCGATGCGACGAGCATGAAATTGAGCAAACTTCAGAGGACAGCGGAAGACAGGAGGGCCTGGCGTAATCTGGTCCATGGGGTCGCGAAGGGTGGGACTCGACTGTGTGACTGAACAACAACAAGATTTAAAAAGGTGTTGACAGAAAAGATCCATTCAGACCAGATGGGATTCCTGCCGAAGAGACATATGAAAGCGAATATACGCACAGTGATTAACACTCTGGAATATTACGAACAGCATCCAGCGAAGCAGATTAATGGGGAAACGGCTAATATAGCACACTTCTAAGGGCAGTATCATACAAAGGCTGAGTTCAAACTGGCAATTTGCCCTGGGAAGGGGCCCGGGCCGACAACGATTCAATACCGGAGTAAATGGGACGTTCACACAGGCACATCTGCCTGGCGTCCCCCACCCGTAGCCTACCGGTGCTGTTGCGCTTCACTGCCGGATTAAAAAAACACCTGATAAAAGCCGTCGCAACGCGTGTCATGCGTTTCTCCGCTTCCGGGGAGTCTGAACGTGCAACCGAAAAGCTGGGAGCAACCCACGTTGGGCACGAGGCAGCAGCGGTGTGATTGGCTGTGCTCCGCTCCACTGCCCAATGCAGTGCCGGCGCTGCAGGGCAAAAAAAAAAAAATCGGCAAAATGCGCTTATGCGCACATAGACCCATACACCCACAGCCGAATTAATGGGGAAACGGCTAATATAGCACACCTCAGATGCGGCAGTCTGAATGCTCCCGCCGCGCCTCCGTCCCGTATCTTCCGGCAGAGGCCCCCACTGTGTGGACGGGAAAACCCGGTATAGTTTAATCCAGGGTTTTTTTGCTACGACTGGCTACCGGGGCAAACTGCCAGTCTGTACTCAGCCAAAGAAAATGTTTATAAAATGCACCATAGGTGGTATTGGTCGCCCAATAAAATTGCTAGATGTCAGAGAAACAATTCAAATATATGTTGGAAGTGTAAATTGAATGTTGGCACCTTCTACCACATGTGGTGGAGATGCCAAAGGGCACAAAAATATTGGAAAATTGTACAGAAGATTATAGATGAATCACTGTGGAACTTGACAGAGATTTATTTGTTAACTATAGTACCAGAGGATTGACAAATACATCGAGAAATTTATACTTTGCTATATATCTTAACAATCTCGATTTTGTTTGCTAAATATTGGAAGTCAGATAGATTACCCACTTGAGAGGAAATTGCTTTAAAACTTATAGAAGCAGTAGAAATGGATAGGATACATGCTCAAATAAATGGAATTGATGATAAGATTGTGATTAAAAGATGGTCAGGTGTAAGAAAATGGGTAGAATGTAATATAATGTACTGAGGACTCGAAATATAAGAATGTGAATGTGCAAGATATTTGTATATAAAGTTAAAAATCCAATAAACATTTATATATATATAAAAAAGAACTGTTCTTGAAAAAGAGCAGTCTCTGTCAGAGCTCTCTCAACCCCACCTACCTCACAGGGTGTCTGTTGTGGGGAGGGGAAGGGAAAGGAGTTTGTAAGCTGCTCTGAGACTCCTTTAGGTACTGAAGGGCAGGGTATAAATCCAATCTCTTCTTCTTCTTCTTCTTCTTCTTCTTCTTCTTCTTCTTCTTCTTCTTCTTCTTCATCATCAGAAATGCTTCAGCCTGTTCATTCCAAACTGGAGGAACTTACAGAAAGTCTAAGCACTGCTTGCAAAAAGGTGGAGTCAGCCCTCGAAACAGCTTGAAGCAGACATGAAGATTCTTAAACAATCTGAAAAATTAATGCAAACCAAACTGCTTATGTTTATTACATTATAAATTACAACAATTAAACCTGAAACTAAGAGGGATGGAGGAAGGCGCGGAAAGTATGACCGATCTAGCCTCTTTTATTTCCTCGTGGCTAGCTAAATCTAAAATTGGTAAGTATTACATATTATCTTTTATCCCGTACATTTCGTAACGGTTTTTATCCCTTCTCCCTCCCTCCTCCCCCCTCTGCTTTTCCAATGCTTTAGTCCTTTGTTCCCAGCCATTCCAATATTGTAATTTTGTTTATTTCTTTTCTTTCCTCTTTGTTAACATTGAGGTACATGATTTCTGATTTAGCCATATTAACCCTGAACAGCATTCGAAGTCCTCTAAGATAATTTTTACTTCTTTTAACGCTTCTTTGGGATTTGTCATAACTACTATAATATCATCTGCAAATAAATTAATTTTTATTTCTTCCTTCTTTACCTTATAACCTTCTATCCTTACACAGTTTCTTATCCTTTCAGCTAGTTGTTCTATTGCTATAATGAATAAGACCGGTGAGAGCGGGCACCCCTGTCTGGATCTGAAAAGTTTGTGATTTGGCATTATTGACCTTTACCACTGCTGTTCCCTCTCTATATATCTCCTTAATTGCTCTTATATAATTATCTCCTATCTCATGCTTTTTCATAATCTGCCACAAGTATTCCTGAGATAGGGTGTCAAAGGCTTTATAGACATCCAATTTTAAAAGACCTAACTTTTTTTTTTTACCGTGTTGTAATACGTTTATTATATTCCTAATAGGGTGGGCTATGTTCCTATCCTTTACAAATCCATGTTGGTCTTCTTTTATTATTTTGGGACTAAACTTCTTTAATCTATTTGCCAGCATTTTTGCGAAGATCTTGTAGTCTTGGTTAAGGAGGCTTATAGGTCTGTATGAACCTACCTCTTCAGGGTCTTTATTTGGTTTCAAAATTACTATTATTTCTGTTTGTCTCCATGAATCTGGGGCCCTTCCACCCCTCAAGATTTCGTTGAAGATCATTTGGAGTTCTGGGGCAAGAATGTCTATCATTTCCTTATAAAATTCACTTGTGAACCCATCTAGCCCAGGGGATTTTCCCTTTCTCAATTCTTTAATTACATCCTCTTGTATTGTAATTTCCTCTTGTAATTTGGCTTGCTCATCCTCCTTCAGTGTTAACTTCCTCTACAAAGTCTGTTGTGTCCCTTTTCTTATATAATTTTTTATAGAAAGACTCGAACGCCTCCCTTATGGGATGTTGAGATTTTTGACCATTTACCTTTATACTTTTTACCCTTTGTCTTTCCTTCCTATTTTTCAGGTAATTTGCTAGTCTTTTTGCTGAATTTAGGGAATTCGTTTCTCACCATGGCTTCCCTTTTCCATATTGTTGCTGAGTCTAAGGCCTCCAATTGTTTTTTAATTGTTAATATTTGGTTCTGTATCATAGGATTGTATTTTTGCATTAGTTTACTTTGTAGCCTCTCCATTTCTTGGATTTTGGCCTGTCTTCCTAGATGCCACTCCTTTTTTATATTCTTCTCTTTCTTTATACAGTGCCCCCTTATGACTGCCTTTGCAGCATCCCATAGAATATTGGTGGGTACTGTTCCTCTATTTTCCTCAAAATATAGCTTTATCTGCTCAGACATTATTGTCTGTGGCCATTATTAAGTTATTATATCTCCTTCTGGTTGTTGGTTGCTGGGTAAATTCTATTTCAATGCTTATTGGAGCATGGTCAGATATCCATATTGGATGGGTTGTAATTCCTTTGATAATCATATTACTATTCTTTTCTAAAATTATGTAGTCTATACATGATACTGTTTTATGTCTACTAGATATATGTGTGGGTTTAGGCCGGTTCCCCACAGACTCATGTGCCTCTATCAGGCCCCAATTTCCCAACTTGATTGATTTATCTTTTGTTATGTCTATACTTAGATCACCTGTTATAATCACATCTCCTTCGGATAATTGTTTTGTTTTTTAAAATATTTTACCCAGGAATTTCTTTTGTCCTTTATTTGGGGCATATATATTTACTATGGTATACTTCTTATCATCCATTTTAAGCTTTACTAACAGATATCTACCATTCCTATCCTCTTTTTTTCCATAACCTCTAGTTTAAATTTCTTATGAATCAGTACTGCTACTCCTTTAAACCAGCAATATTTTAAAGAGCTTGATAAAATGATGACAAAGTTCATATGGCAAATTGAGAAACCAAGAATAAAGATGAAGGCAGGAAACTGCAAAAATGTAAACCAAGCTTGCCTCATACTCCACCGAACATCAGTAAAATGAGTCTTAATGCAACCCATTAAACTTTTTAATTTGTTTTTGACATGTTACAGTGCAAAAGCTTTACAATGTTATACAAACAAAAACTTGTATGGTTGATATTAGTAAATACTGTTGTTAAAGCATATACTAGGGTTTGGGAGGGGATGTTAGCCAAATTGCCTTATTTCTTCATAAATGTGGGGAATTATGAATATTAAATGACAATAGCCATTAACTATGGGACTATATGGGATTTAGATTACCCAGAGCCCAGAAATAGACACTAAGGCTAGATTTCTAAAGCAGTGTTTCTTTACTGAGAGATTCTCACACATAAAAAGTAAAGATCAAGCGTACACACAAAGGATACAGGTCTAGGAATTCAGAGAGAAAGGTACAGAGATGGTTGCATTAGCAAGATGGGGGCGATACATTACCTGTCTGACGAGACAAGTCGACTCTGCAGTGAAAAAGGGATAAAAATATGGGAAGGGGTTATGAGTTGACCAGCAACACGTGGGAAATTCCAAACAGTGCTAAGAATGGAACCAGCAAGATCCGGTTGGGTTTAGGAAGGTAAAAGTGAGAGAGAGAGCAATGGCTGAATGCTCTCTTTTTATACCGAAAAAGGTGACCTAAGACAGTAAGTTGAGGTAAATTCTGTAAGTACAGCATCGGTGTTGCCAGGCTCTGTATTAACAGGTACCATTTTCTCTCTCCCTGACAGAAATGCTTCAGAGTTTTCAACTTTATTTTTTGGTTTAAAATAATTAATCACCTTTTTTGTTGTGGTTTGGTTGAGTTGACTTTTGTATGTAGTGGCTTTTTCCATGGATTGATGTACTGTACAGTTCATATGACTGATACAAGGGAAGGAGATGGGGAGATGAGGCAAAGAGAATGTTCTTTAAGCAGCCATTTTCATCATGCGCTGCCCCTCTCCCCCGTTTTGGACTTTCCCTTCTCTCTAGGAAGCACACCACCACAACCTGATCGTTGTAGGGATTTCCCACTGGGAGGATCAGGACTCTCAGCTTCCCTTCCAAGTTCTGAGGCCCTGCTTCTGTGTCTCCTGCTGCCAGCGCCTGGACTTGTATGCCCCTGGAAGAATGGCCACTTGCTAACTGCCTGCCTTCCCCCTCCTGGTGCTGCTTTTAAAACAGCATATCTGAGATGGTGGAGGTCTATCTGGTACAGAGAACCATGGCCAGCATCCAAAGTTATGAAATATTCATCAAAAAGAAAATGTTTACAAGCATACTTTTAGCACAGCCCCCAGAATGAGCAAGAGAACCAAAAGAAATGGGTAAAAACGCAATTCCTCTGTCCCTTACTCTATGCATGCCCTATCAAATGTTAAACTAGGACAGGATCTTTAACTTAGGAATTATAGTTCTCTCCAGAGTTTCCATTACCTTGAAGCCTTCTTCTTCAGCACGTGGTCAAAAATGGCTGCCTTTCCTGTGGAGAGGTTTGGGTGCAATCTTGTCCTTGGCACCCAAGGGAAAGAGAGTGCCTTCCTCCATGGAGATTTTATCATCTCTGGTACTCCATCCCCTTGACCCTGGTCAGCCCAGGTTGAAGAAGCCTTTCCTGTCATCTCCGAAAAGTTCCTTCCTCAAGCCTCTCTAGAATTTGACAGCCCCAATTCTCTGTTCCCTGCCTGAAGAAGGGGGGGGGGAGGAGGAAGCTTGACTATCTGTTTTGTCTATCTGTATGCAGGTAGACTGGGGTACAAACAAACTGACTGTTAAAGCACAAAGTTGGAGGCATTGCTTCTTGCCAACATCCCAGGAGAAAATATATTTCTTTACAATTTGGTTAATAAGTGTCAGGCGTTTCAGAAAGTCAGTCAAACACCAGGCCTCATGGAAAAGGATAGTGTTTATTATACTGCAGTTCTAAAAGCACGGTAACATTTCTCTTGTCAGGAATAACCCACACAAAGGAACATCTCTGGTTATACCCTCCTGGGGTGAAAGCCCCCCTGCCTTCTACCAATAGCTATAGAGCCCGCGCGCGGGAAGCAAAGGTGCTACATTTCTAGAAGCTGTACATTTCCATAGCCTAGCTGTTCTCATAAGAAAAAAGGAAGAAGAGAAACAGCCTGGCACTCAAGGACATTTGGCCATCTGGAGATAACCCAGGATGTGAATGGCTGCGTTGCCCAGGCAACCCCGTCATCTCCCCACATACCAGACAATACACAGGCAGACCCTCTGACACCTCCACCCCTCCCTTCACCCTTATGGCAGGGTTACCTGACAATAAGTGAGGTCAGAGAGGGGGTGCTTGGGAGTGCCTTCAGGGAAGCAACAGGTGGAGTCCAAAAGCTGCAACTCTGTCTCAGCAGAGTCAAGAACTTTTGCAAATAATAGCTGGCTGGAGATTTGGGGAGTTATCAACTACAAGGGTGGGTAGAGTGGTTGTCCATTGCTTGGCTTGGACAATTGTGGGTTTGGTTAATTGTGGGCGTTTTTTGTGTGTGCACTATAATTCTGCAGCACAGTTGGTTAGAGTAAACCAGAGTAAGCTGCGAGATGTGCCTAGGTCGCCAGGGAATCCCTGTAAGATGGGGAGTTGGGTGGTATGGTGGTGGGCAGAGAGGTTTAGGAGGAGATTGGGATATGGGCATCCTCAGTCCCCTTCTAATCTTCCTATCCCAAGGAATGATGGTGTACAGACCCAGACTTTTTTGCCCTCTTCAAGCTTGACGTTGTGCAATATCAGATCAATTATGAATAAGACTGCTTCCCCAGTAGAATTGATTAGGAAAGGCAATTTTGATCTGGCATGCTTGACTGAGATCTGGGTGGATGAGGATGAAGTGGTGGCTCTCACTCAGCTGACTCCCCCAGGATACTCTGTCCTTCATCAACCATGAACAGGAAGATGGGTGGGGTGGCAATTCTCATCCAAGATTCTTTTTTCTTTGAATGGCTTCCTGCACCAAACATTGCTGGCATTAAGAACATGAGAAGCCAGTGTTGAATCAGGCCAATGGCCCATCAAGTCCAACACTCTGTCATACAGTGGCCAAAAATACCAGGTGACATCAGGAGGTCCAACAGTGGGGCCAGGACACTAGAAACACTCCCACTGTTGCCCCTCCCCAAACACCAAGAATACAGAGCATCACTTGCCTCAGACCGAGAGTTTCTACCTATACCTTGTGGCTAATAACTACTGATGGACCTCTGCTCCATATGTTTATCTAATTCCCTTTTGAAGCCGTCCATGCTTGTAATTTGTGGAAGTGAATTCCATGTGTTAATCGCTCTTTGGGTGACAAAGTACTTCCCTTTAAACGTTCTAATCCGACTGCTTAGCCCATGAGTTCATGCATTGTGAGAAAAGGAGAAAAGTACTTCTTTCTCGACCTGTTCTATCCCATGCATAATCTTGTAAACCTCAACCATATCACCCCCAATTATCGTTTTTCCAAGCTAAAGAGCCCCAAGCACTTTAAACTTTCTTCATAGGGAGAATGTTTCAACCCTTTTATTATTTTTGAAAAGTACTGGGATCGGAGACTCAGTATAGTGAATCAGCTCTTGTTTATTGGTTCACATCAGGAATGAAGGATGCATGTGCCAGGGAGTGCCTGGCTTATATTCATGCCCCGCATCACACCCACACCCATCACCCGTGATTGGCCTTATTTACTCATCTACAATTCAATAGGTCTACTTTCAGATCTGGGCAAACCCATAAGTGTGCCTACAGATCCATAGTGGTTATTGTCTTTGGAGCGAAGCTCTGAGGTTTGTGGACCACATGGTCAGGCCATGCGGTGGCAGCCATCTTATTCCAGTTAATACACAACAATTTTAGTTGCCCTTTTCTGCAGTTTTCCCAATGCTATGATATCCTTTCTGAGGTATGGTGACCAGAATTGCACACAGTATTCCAAATGAGGTCACACCTTCAATTTATAGAGGGGCATTATGATACTGGCTGATTTGTTTTCAATTCCCTCCCTAATAATCCCCAGAATAGCATTGGACTTTTTTATTGCAGTCACACACTGTCTCAACATTTTCAGTGAGTTATCTACTACAACTCCAAGATCTCTCTTGGTCAGTCTTTGCCAGTTTGGACCCCATCAACGTGTATTTATAGTTAGGATTTTTGACTCCAATGTGCATCACTTTGCACTTGGCCACAATGAACCCCATTTGCCATGTTGATGCTCACTCACCCATCTCTGACAGATCCCTTTGGAGTGCCTCACAATCCTCCTTGGTTCTCAACACCCTGAACAATTTAGTGTCTTCCACAAATTTAGCCACTTCACTGCTTACTCCCAAATCCAAATCATTAATGAACAAGTTAAGAAACATCAGAACCAATACTGATCCTTGTGGTATCCCACTGCTTACCACCCTCCACTGAGAAAATTGTCCATTTATACTCACTCTCTGTTTCCTATTAATTAGCCAGTTTCTGATCCACCAGAGGACTTGTCCTTTTATCCCATGATTTTTGAGCTTACTTAAGAACCTTTGATGAGTAACTTTACCAAAAACTTTCTGGAAGTAAAGGTAAACATCTATTGGTTCCCTCTTGTCCACATGTTTGCTCACCCCCTCAAAGAACACTAACAGGTTAGTGAGACAAGATCTTTCCCTACAGAACCCATGCTAAGTTTTTCTCAATAGTTTTTATCATTCTCTCTTTCCTTTTTTTTTACAAGTTTTTAAACTGTTTATCCTATCCTTCCACTAATTAAGATCCATCAAACTCACCTATCAAAGTTGCAAGATTAACAACAAAGGTAGATGTCTACAAAACCAATAATAATGATAATCATAATAACCATAAACAAATATTGACTATTAAAATAAATTATACAAAAGCGAATTAATCATGTCAAATTACCAACACAAACTCCCACAATATCTAATCTCAGTCTGATGTTAAAAATAAATGTAATTATGGTAAAATGCTTGCTTTTTTCATTAGTCTATTACGGGGAACCAAGATTCAATAAATGACAAAAGTAGTTTCACGGACAGATCAGGCATCGAATATGTGGATATTTTACTAAGAACAAATATTCCCACAATTTTTCCTTCCATTGTTGAAGCGTGGGAATATGCGTAGAATTCCAATGAGATGCTATAAGAGTTCTAGCTGTTGATAATAATATAGATATAATCAGGGCTCTTTTCATAGCAAGAACTCCTTTGCATATTAGGCAACACACCCCTAATGTAGCCAATCCTCCAAGGGCTTACAGAGCTCTTCTTACAGGGGCTACTGTAAACTCTTGGAGAACTGGCTACATTAGGGGTGTGTGGCCTAATATGCAAAGGAGTTCCTGCTACAAAAAGAGCTCTGGATATAATGTTTTTTTTTTCCTTTGGAGAACATTTTGGGTGAGACCAAGTTTCCAAAAGAACTGTCTCAGGAGTAGGAGGTAGTTGTAAGTCCATAACTGTATGAAGTTCATTAAGAACACCAGCCCCAAAAAGGTTTAATTTTTTTACAGTTCCACCAGCAGTGTAATTGATTTGCATCTTGGCCGCATTTCTTCCAACACTTATGTATTCTAGTTCTGCCAATCTTATTAAGATGATTAGGAGTAAAGTATCAACATGACAAGGATTTAAAGGCTTGGAATTTAATTTTGAAGACTTTCGACATTTGACTTGGCGAAGTCCAAACTTGGTTCCATTCCTTTTCAGATAGAGTCCGTCCAAGATCTTTATGCCATTTCTTTTGATAAGACAGCAGATTAAGTGAAGATGGAGTTATTAATAAATTACATAATTTGGAAAGAAGCCCTATATAAAAACCATCATTTTGCTTCAACATTATTTCAAATGTGTTGAGAGGCCTGCAAGAGGCTTGTTTAAACTGTGAATCTTGAAATAAGTGTAGAATTTGCAGATTTTGATACCACTGAATTGAGAAATAGATTTTGTATTCAAGTTGTTGTTTCCCCATTAATTGATTTTTGGTAAGTAACTGCTCCAGTGTATATATGCCAGCTTTCTTCCAGTTTATAAAAGATGTTGGATCCTGCCCTAGAGGGAAGTATGATTGATTAAATAAGGGCATTAATATTGATTTCTTTGGCAAGAATTGTTTCTTTAATCTGTCACAAACTATGCAGACTGCTGTAAGAAAAGGGTGAGAATTCAAATTAGAGATCTTAGAATGTTCCCAGGAAGCTTCATACATGGATTGCGGCTGAGTATAAAAGGTTTCAATTTGGAACCAGCTGTTTGCAGGATCACTATTCAATGCTGTTATTATATGACTCAAAACTGAGGCCTTATAGTATTTCCTAAGATCCAGTATACCAAGGCCGCCTAGTCTGGAGCGACGTTTAATCATTCCTGCATTTATTCATGGACGTTTGTCTGCCCAAAAGAAGTTATTTAATATTTTTGCCATTTCTGAAAGTCCTTTTGGGGGACAATAATAGGTAGTGTCCTAAAAAGATAAAGATATTTAGGCAATACAAAACTTTTTATGAGATTGATCCAATCTGCCCGATGTAAGGTTAACTTGTTCCATTGTTTCATCAAGTACAAAGTATTGTCATAAGTTTTCTTGTAATTAATATTTTTGAGTTTACTAATGTCTGCTGGAATAAGAATCCCCAGATGCCACCAGGCATTCTCTACCCATTTATATTTTTGTTGAAGAGCTGCTCTTTTACCACAAGACCAGAATATTCCCCAAACGTTTTTGATATGGGGAGAAGTTCCTGTAGGGAGCATTCTGGATTGGATAGGTACAAAACCATATCATCAGCATATAAAGAGATTTTATGTTCTTTTGACCCTATATTTACACCTTGGATTCTTGAAGAGTTATGTATAATTTCCACAAGAGGTTCTCATTCACTGTAATTCTTACTTGTGGGAGTTTATACAAGGTATCAGTAGCTTGGATGAATCTTGGCCCAAATCCCATCAGTTTAAGTAAACTGAGTAAATAATTTATCTCCAAGCTGTCAACAGCTTTTTGTATATCCAATGAAAGGATTATGGAATCCAATTTCATCAATTTGCAGTGATATATGAGATTTATAGATCTAATATTATCAATGATAGCTCTTTTAGGCATAAAGCCAGTTTGATCGCTGTCAAAATAATTTATGATAATTTGTTGGAGCCTGCTCATCAAGACCTTGGTGATTTTTTTTTTATCACAGTTTAGTAATGAGATAGATCTATAATTGGAAGGGTCCATAGGGTCTTTTTGTTCCTTAAAGGTAAAGGTAAAGGTTCCCTTGCTCGAAAGCCAGTCGAATCCGACTCTAGGGTTGCGGTGCTCATCTCCGTTTCAAAGCCGAAGAGCCAGCGCTGTCCAAAGACGTTTCCGTGGTCATGTGGCCGGCATGACTAAACACCAAGGCGCACGGAACGCTGTCACCTTCCCACCGAAGTGGTCCCTATTTATCTACTTGCAATGTCTTGCTTTCGAACTGCTAGGTTGGCAGGAGCTGGAACTAGAGACAGGAGCTCACCCCGTCATGCGGCACTCTCGGGTCTCGAACTGCTGAACTACTGACCTTCCACAGCCTGCAGTTCAGCGTCTTAACCACTTGAGCCACCGCAGCTCCATTTTTGTTCCTTAGGAATTACTATAATGTTGGGTTCCTTCCATGTTGATAGCTCAATGATCTAATACAAAGTTGCCAATATCTATCAAATGATTAGTTAACTCAGACTTAAATACTTTATGAAATTCCACTGGAAGTCCATCAGGGCCAGGTGTTTGGTTTCATATTTGCAATAGCATCCAATATCTCTTGAGAAGTGATAGGTTTTTCCAGGAAGTTGACATGTTGTGGAATCAGATGCGTCCTATCAAATAGTCGGAAAAGCTTTTAGAGTCAGTCTTGGAAGAGGAATACAGGTTTTTATAAAAAGCTTCCAAAATACTCAATATCTCAGCAGATCTTGTTTGCATAGTTACATCAATATCCTGCAAGGCATAAATAAATCTTTTCTGTTTTTTTTTTATCTTTGACCCTCCAAGCTAGACAATGTTTTTGGGGTCCGTTGCCAAAACTGTTGTTTTAATTATAGTAGGTTTTCCTGAATTTGACTTGTTTCATTATAGATTTTTGCAGAACCAGTTCTTTTATGTCCTTTTTCTAAGTGTTATATTTTGTCCAGTAATTGATTTTGTTGTTTTAGTCTTTTTTAGGTTTGAAGAGATCTTAATCAAGTGTCCATGAATTGTTGCTTTAAAAGCATTCCAAATCATTGGTGGTGACACAGATCCAGAAGAATTCTCCTTGAAGTATACCAGGATTTCCTTTGAAATTTCTTCTCTAATGTTATTGTAATAAAATAGATGTATTTAAAGACCAAATCCTATTGTTATTCTTGTTATCTAGTAAGCCCAGCGTACAATTTTGGGTACAATAAGCCCAGCGTATACTGGTGTGTGGTCCGACCAAAGAATAGATCCTATATCTGCATCTTTAAGGAATGGCAACAACGACTGGGATGCCAAAGTATAGTCTATTCTCGTGTGGATTAGATGACGTGTAGAAAATAAGTGTAAGCACACCCAGAGGAGTTTGATGTCCACCAAACATCATGAAGATCATAAAGAAAAAAGATATCTTGTAATTCTGTCTTATTTTGAATGGACTTAGTTTTATATTTTCTGGGCTGAGATCTATCTTTCTTCGGATCTACAATAGAATTCAAATCTCCTCCAATCAAATAGATGCCCTTCTCTAAAGTGAAATAATTTTCCGAAAGATTCTTCTAAAAATGCAAACTTATTGGCATTTGGGCAATAAATTGATGCAATCGTTATTTGGTGGCCATCTAATAAGCCTTTAATATATAAGTATCAGCCTTGAGGATCTGGAAAAATCTCTTTGCAATCAAACTGTATAGACTTAGAAATTAATATTGCAGTACTTCTGGCTTTTGAAGATCCTGGTGCCTGATACTGGGCTTGAAGCCAATTCATTTTCTTTTTTTTAAACAAAATTTTTATTGGGATACACTCAACATTTCCAATAACGTTACCAATACAATTTTGAAAAAGAAAATCCCCATCCCAACCCCCCAACCCCCTAATAGGCTTCCAACACTGCTAATAACAAACAAAAAAAATTATAAGGTAATCAAGCTTAGACTTAAATGCATCGACAAACCAGGTAACACATTTCAATTATATATAACCTCTACAATTTCAACATATTTTCAAATAACAGTACATACAGTTCAAAATTCATTTCACTTCTCGTTCAATATCCATATGTATCCAAATTATATATTTTCCCCTTCATTCTATATTCAGTTTCTAGATACAGTTTCAATCCTTCCCAGTCTTTTAAATACTGTTCTGCCATTTGTCCATTTAATTTCTTTGTTATTTTGTCCATTTCCGCTAAAAATAACAATTTTCTCAACCAATCATGTATATCTGGCACCTTCTCCATTTTCCATTGCTGAGCAAAGGCCATTCTCGCCGACGTAATCATGTACCATAACAATGTCCTTTTTTCTTGTGGAATTTTTTCCATTGTCAAACCAAGGAGTTGTTCTGGCTTTCTCTCAATTGGGATTTTTAATATCTTCTGCATCACACAGTGTATATTAGACCAGTATGCTTTCACTTTATCACACGACCACCACATATGGTAAGAAGAAGCCTCCATTTTTTTACATTTCCAACATTTGTTACTCAAGTTCTTATCCATACTAATATTAGCAATCTTTTTTGGTGTCATGTACCATCTATACATCATCTTATAACAATTTTCTTTTACATTAATACAGGTAGACATTTTAAAAGATCTTTTCCACAAAAATTCCCATGATTCCATAGAAATTTCTTTGTTCATATTTATGGCCCACTTTATCATTTGTTCTTTAACAGTTTCATCCGAAGTACATACAGTCAACGTTTTATACATCTTTGATATCATTTTCCGTTCTCCTTTCAACCATATATTTTCAAAATCATCATTTACAGCTCTAAAACCAAACTCTTTACAATCTTTTTTATAAATGTCCCTTATTTGACAATATTGTAGCCAACCATACTCAAATTCTAGTTCATTATTTGGCTTTAAAACATATTTTTTCCCTTCTTTTTGCAACAATTCATGATATTTCAACCAGTCATTACCTTTATAATCTGAAAACCGATGTATAACTGCTGCTGGAACAATCCACAGAGGCCTCTCATCTGAGATTTTATCCTTGTACCTGGTCCATGCATCAAACAATGTCCTCCTTACATAATGATGCTTAAACATAGAATCGACTTTATTTTTCCCATACCAAAGATAGGCATGCCAGCCAAATCTGCAATCGTGCCCCTCAAGGGCTAAAAGTTTTCTATTTTCCAAATTAACCCACTCAGATAACCAAGACATACATACTGCTTCATGATACAAACGCAAATTCGGGACTTGGAAGCCACCTCTATCTTTAATGTCATACATTATCTTCATTTTAATTCTTGGCTTCTTCCCTGCCCAGATAAACTTGAAGATTTCTCTTTGCCATTTTACCAACACTTTCCCATCTTTCACAATTGGTATTGTCTGAAACAAAAACATTAACTTGGGCAGTACATTCATTTTGACAACGGCAATTTTTCCAAGAAGAGATAATCTTAATTTTTCCCATTTTTCTAAATCACTCTTTATCGAACCCCACAGTTTTTCATAATTATTCTTAAACAAATCTATATTTTTCATTGTAATTTCAACTCCCAAATACTTAATCTTTTTAACCACTTCACATTCTGTCACATTTTGTAACATTTGTTGCTTTATACCAATCATATTTTTACACAATATCTTAGATTTATTCTTATTAACATAAAACCCTGCGAGATCACCAAACTCTTTCACTTTTTCAAATACCTTGGGCATATTATTAACAGGATCTTCAACAATAAACATAATATCATCCGCAAATGCTTTTAGTTTAAATGAAAAACCTCCAATATTTAAACCTTTTATGTTTTCGTCATCTCTAATCATTTGTAGCAAAATCTCCAAAATCCAGATAAATAACAATGGTGACAGGGGACAACCCTGTCTAGTACCTTTTCTTACCCGGAACACTTCTGTTGGTTCTGCATTCACAATCACCGTAGCCTTTTGTTCTTTATAAATTGATTGAATCATTCTTATAAATTCTGCGCCCATCAAGGATTTCTCAAACACCTTAAACATAAATTCCCAGTTCAGATTGTCAAATGCTTTTTCAGCGTCCAAAAATAAAAAACCAACTTCTTTTTCGGGGTGCTTATCATAATACTCAATTGCGTCTAAAACAACCCTCATATTGTCTTTAATATGTCTATTTGGTAAAAATCCAGCTTGGTCTTCAACAATAGTGTCCTTCAAAAACCTTTTAAGGCGCTCTGCTAATATTTTTGCAAATATCTTATAATCGTTATTCAATAATGAGATAGGCCGATAATTCTTTAAATTTGTTAAATCTTGAGTCTCTTTAGGAATTAAGGTGATTGCAGCTTCGTTCCAGGAATCTGGTAACTTTCCTGTCTTTCTAATTTCATTTAGAAGTATCTCCAACACCGGAACCAGGTCTTCATGAAGTTTTTTATAAAATTTGGCTGAGAAGCCATCCGGGCCTGGAACTTTAGAAATCTTTGCTTCTCCTATTGCTTTACTAATTTCTTCTTTAGTTATTACAGCATTTAAGAATGCTTTCATTTCAGGGCTTGGTTGTATCAAATTAACCTTGGATAGATAATCTTGCATCTTTTGCAGATCCACTTGTTTTGCTTGAAAAAGAGTCACATAGTACTTGTAAAATTCCCTCCTGATCCCTCCTGGGTCTGAAATCTCATTTCCATCTTTCAAATTAGTAATTGTTTTATTCTCTCTTCTTTTCTTCAATTGCCATGCCAAGTATTTGCCAGGTTTATTTGCACCTTCAAAGGATTTCTATTGCAATTTTTTCAAATTCCAATATACTTCTTTGTTCAACCTCACCTCATATTGCTCCCTTAAGATCCTCAATTCTCTCAAAATCTTCTTTTTGCCAGGCCTTTTCTTAAGTTCCATTTCTTTTTTCCGAATGTTTTCCATAATCTCTTTATCTATTTTCAGTTGTTGTTTCTTTTCATTATTATTAATTGCAATCAGATGTCCTCGCATCACAGCCTTATAAGCTTCCCATACCGTTTGCGTCTGTACACCCTTATTTAAATTCAGTTGAAAGTATATTTGGGTTTCTGTCCTTATTCTATCCACAATATTTTGTTTGTCCAGCAAATCTTCATTAAGTCTCCATCGGAATTTCTTTCTCTTAACATACGCTGACCATTTCACCGGACTATGGTCAGAGAGAATTCTAGGTAACATCTCAATTTTGCGTGTCTGCAAGATCAAATTCTCCGTCATCCACATCATGTCTATTCTTGAAAAAGATTCGTGCCTTGATGAATAAAAGGAATACTCTCTGTCCCTGGAGTTTTTAACTCTCCAAACATCTACCAAATGTTCATGTTTAGTCAATTGAAAAAAGACTTTCGGAAGTTTGCCCATGGCTTCAATTCCCTTTTTGGATTTTCTGTCAACAATATTATCAACAGTACCATTAAAGTCACCCATCAAAAGCATTTGCTCATAGGTTAACTGTCGTAGCTGTTCCCACAAATCTTGAAAAAAAATTTCCTTCGCACCATTTGGGGCATAGAAATTGACAATTAAAGTCTTTTTATTTTGCAGTACGGCTTCTACCGCCAGAAGCCTCCCTTCATTATCTTTAAACACTTCTTTTGGTTCCAATTCTTTTTTGATATACATAACAACTCCTTTTTTCTTTTGGGAGGAGAGGGAGTAAAATTCCTCTCCTAATCTTTTTTGAATCAGAAATTTGGCATCAGATTTTTTAATATGTGTTTCTTGCAAACAAACAATATCACATTTTTGTTTTTCCAACCAAAGTCTAACATTTTTTCTTTTTTGGGGTGAATTAAGTCCATTAACATTCCATGATATGATTTGACTCTCCATGTTGATTTTCTGCTTATTTATCAGAGTCTTTAAAGTTATCATCGATGCATCTGGTCATTTGCTCTACAGACTTGATGGTGACTCTCTTCTGTTTAAATGAGAAACTGACACCTTTAGGAATTTCCCATCTGTATCTTATACCCTCTGTTTTCAGTTTGTCAATCAGATCTTTGGAGCGTCGTCTATCCTGGAGCATTGTTCTGGGTAGTTCCTTTAAGACCATAATTTTCTTGTTGTCAATTATGAAATCTTCCTGAAATTGTTGCTTAAATAGATCCTCCTTCAGTTTTTTAGATATAAACTGGACAATTACATCTCTGGGTAATTTTTTCCTTTGCGCAATCACAGAATTGACTCTGTACACCACATCAATCTGAGCCGCCACCTTCTCCTCTTCCATTTTTAAAAAATCTGCAACAGCATCCACCATAACAGAATGGATGTTCTTACTCTTGTCTTCAGGGATCCCCCTGAATCTCATGTGATTAAGCATTGCATTATATTGGACCATCACATTAACTTTTTCTGTTTCTAAAGTAACCTCAGCAATATTTGATGCCACTCTCTTCACTCTTTCATCCGTCTCATCTGCTCTTTTAGTCAACGTCTGTATCTCTTTTGTAATCCCAGACATTTCTTTTTTCAGCTCTGTTACTTCTGTTATAAGGGTTTTTTCCAACTTCTGAATCGCGTCCATCACACATTTCTCCATAGCTTCCATCATGCCCTGTAGCTTTTTTTCTTCTTTCGCAGCCATTTTCGGGGAGGACCAGGAGTTCGCCCTCTGTCGTTGCCACAGATCGTAAGCCGTTGTTCAAAATTTCCCTCCAACCTACATCAAATCAAAGTCCTTCTTGTGCCCACCTAAATCACTCTATTTTCACTATTTTCTATTAAGTCTTTCGTTTAAAATCGAAATAAATTTTTTTGACCTTCTCAAAATGGCGGGCGCAATTTCTCTATGGTAAATGGATCTTCCGGGTACTCACTTCCTGTCCGGCAATTTTAAAGGTCCCCTTGTCCCTGGTTTCCTCCCTTCTTCCGGCCTCCCTGGACTTCTCTAGGACGATTTCTTGTCTGGTCTGAGGTCACTTCCTGTTCTGACGATTTCTGCTGCAGCTCGAGTACTTTTCCACTCTAATTCTCGCGGAGATTGTTGTTAGTTTCTATTTCAAAGTCAATAATCCAACCGCAGGAATGATCAACAAACCGGCTTTTTGGCCTTTTTAAGCTGTTTAACTGCACTTTTTCAAGTTTGATGTTAGTACGACAGATACAGCACGATCATGCGCTTCATCGGATGTTGTTTACTTTCGGCCAAAACGCGTCTCCGGTGAGCAATTTTAAAAAAGTTACCTTCAAAGTCCGTGTCTTGTTATAGCAGTGTTTCCTTAATATCAGCTTGCATAGAATGTCTTGGAGGTCTGGGTCATGCGTTCTTATGTTGAGAATCCAACTCGGTGGGGTCTTGTAGAGAATTTCCAAAGTGCCTTCTCTGGGGGAGGGGATCAAGGCTGGTCGCGACGCTCTTTAAAGCCCCGCTATCAGCCGATCTCAACTCCCTCTCGGGCCAAAAGCTCGCTGCCAGTCACCCCCCTGCCTGGGGGGATCTGCGGAGGGTTGTAGGAAGCCCTCCCTGTCGTCAAGACCCTCCGTATGCTCTGGGAGCTCAAAGAGCAAAGCCAGAACACGTCAGGACGCCATGAATCCCAGACCGGAAGCCGAAGCCAATTCATTTTCAATAGTGGTCTATCAGACATTTTAATATGAGTTTCTTGCAACATCACTATATCTGGACGAGATTTCATTATTTGAGATGCAATTCTGTGTCGTTTGACCACATTATTCAGGCCTCTTGAATTAAAAGTCATAATATTACATTTTGCATTCAAGGTTCCCCATATTTAATTATTTCTACCAGATTTATTATATTATTTATTATAAAATAAGCTGTTTTAAATTTGCAAATCCAGGGTTCAGCATCAATGGGGGTTTCTGCTTTCACTCGGCTGTGAGTTACCACCGCCCCTCTTCCAGCTGGGTGGGTGTGAACATTGAGTCTATGACTTCTTCCCTCTGGGAGGCAGGACAGTGCATCAGCCAGAGAGTTTGACTTCCCAGGGAGATGCTGGAGGGTAAACCAACATTTAGAGAAAAACTCCACCCAGCTGAGCTGCTTGGCAGGCGCCTGGGCATGTGTAAAGCCTCCAGATTTTTGTGGTCCATCCACCCTTCAAACAGCACCCTCGCCCCCTCCAGGTCATAAGTGCCAATACCTCCAGGTAATAAGGACCAGTTTGATCACAGCCCAAAGCACTTCAAGCAGGAGAGCAGGGAGAGTCTGACAGCACCTCCTCCAGCAGAGACGAGCCCAATGAGGCAGCAGGAAAAGAATGGCCTAGCACTATTGAGAATTTTGTGGCAGGGTTAATAATGATTGGGTGTTGCTCCCAATGGAGCTGCATCCCCATCACCATGGGCATGGTTTGATACTTGCATATCTCCATCATTGGGGACCCATCCATCTGGGTGAAAATTATAGGTTCTGGCAATACTTGGACAGGTACTCCTAGCCCGGTGGCTGGGCTGATTAAGTCCTGGGCACACCCAATCGATCAGGGCTCTCATCCATATCTGGGTGCCCTGCTCAAGGTTTATTATTACAGCCACAGTTACATAGAACAAAGGTTCTCATCGAACTTGGTGCATGAGACCGTCAGACTTTCTGGGCTGCGCCCTTAACAGGTCCAATCTTTTCCTGCTGGCTCATTGGGCTCATCTCTGCTGGAGGAGGTGCTGTCAGACTCTCCCTGCTCTCCCACTTCAAGTGCTTTAGGTTGCTTCATTCATGCCCCTTGCAACTTGGGCTTTTCCTCAGAGGTCTTGAGCTCACCCACCTTTCCATCCCTGGGGCTCTTATCGAGAGGGCAAATCCCTTATCTTAACTTATCGAGAGGTTCCCCAGATAGTCAGGCTTCATAAGAAGATAATATTTATTAAAGACCAGTCATAGAGCTGCATGAACCAGTTCTTTGTCAGTGATACTGGATAGTACAAAGCAATAGCAATTATAGCCCATTCAAACTACCCCTCCACCTACAAGCCAATGAATACATTTCGTGCACGTGCTAAGGTCTGAAAGAAAACACCTCAAACCAGTACATTCCCCATGCCAGGGTGGCATGAGACCCAAGGTCAGGCGTATTGATAAGAAGCACAGCAGACACTCATAACTCAGTGAATCTGGAGATTCAAAGTTCCTCCCATATTCCAGAATAGTGAAAGATGTCTTTCTCCCCCCACTCACAGCAATGGCAGGGTTACCTGACAGCAGGCTACCTGTTGTTAGCCGAAATGCTTATCTACGCATTGATCGGACAAAACTTAAGTGAGTTCTGGTCTATGTATACAGAGAAAGCAGCTTTACGCATAGAATCCGTTCCCAAAGAGCCTGAGTTCCTTGGAATGTGTTGTTTCTATTCTTCCTTCGCTGTACTGATGGCTTCTTTTCTGTATGTGTTATGTGCATGACCTTGGTGTCTAGGTTCCTAGCTTGTAACATCATCCCTGTGACTTTATGTTCTAGGCAATTAATTCTAGGCTGGTCTTCGTCACCGGGACCTCTTCACTGGAAGTGGTAGGCATGAGTTCTTTACAGGCCCTTCATCCCTAACTTCTCCCAGGTGTCCTTGCTCCTAAAGACCAAGGGGAAGGGACCTGAGGGGGCAAAGCCAGTGCCTGACTGACCCGGACAGAAGAACGCCTGGAATAGCTGGATAGCTCCTTATCTATGGAGGCTGGATAGCTCCTTATCTATGGAGGCCCAGGTTGCTGCAGTCGCCAGATCTGCATTTTTCCATCTCTATTCCTAGCTTACCTGCATTTGCATACCTTTGCTTTGCTAAGGCTACCGTGGGAGACATTCCTCTGCCAGACACTGCTATCAGTGTAACCTTGACAGAAGGGAGGGCTTGGAGTTAGTCTGTCGGCTGGCCCCACGAAGACGGGCTGTGCGTGAAGAGGACAGCCTAGCTTACAGTTATTTTGGCAATTCCAACGCCAGAAAAGGCTCTCCCGGAGAGAGAGTCTGCAGGGGGTGCTAGCTGGGGTCTTCGGGGGTTTCTTGCCCAGCCCCAGAAATGCCCTGCAACCCCGAAGCGGATAGCTGTCGGAGGCTCGACGCCCAAGACGCCGAGCGCTAGAGGGGCCAGATGCTGGAAAGAGTCTAAAATCCTCTTACTGCCTGTAGAACTTTACCGAAGCTAAGTGGAATTTATTTTTCTTTGTTTCTTTATTTGCTCTTGGTGGGGTATGTGAAATATGCAAAGGTAAAGCTTCTTTCACAAGGTAGTGATTAGAGATAAGAGATTAAGCTTCCCAAAGACGGCTATTTCATAGAAGTTAAATCTTTTGTGAAGGAAGCAGTAAAGCAAGCTGAGTGAGAAATAAGGAAGAGGTTGTGATTACCTTTAGAGTTGAGGTTCAATTGAATGCCGCTTTTCTATAGTTGTCTTTTTTTCTTTTTCTTTTCATGTAAAGAGGTATAAGGCAATACCTCTTTAAGAAGTGCTGAGCTGTTCTTGGATGACGCAGTGATACAAGGAAGGCGGGAGATATACAAGTCGGAAGACTGAGAATAGAGCTGGAGATCGACGTAAGAGGAAAGGGGCCTGTCGGGGAGGCAACGGAGATTAAGACGACGCAGGAGCAAGCTACAGGAAGATACCAACAAAGGAAAATTTACAGGGGTGGTGGCAGAGACCTTCTCTAAGAGCTGGAAAGACGTTGAAATATCAATCAATAAGGACTGAAACGTGGTTGTTGTGCATAGAGGCTTGAGTGGTTGGCTGTAATGTTTAGAATTAATGTTTAGTTTTTTGTTTACATACTAATTTGTATATCTGTTTGCTTTGCTTCTTGTGGGGAAAGGGGAAAGGCTTTTGAAGGTGCCCTGGTAAGGACTGCTAGTTTATAGGCTAGAACTGAGAATTAGTAAAGATAGAGTACTCAGCCCATTATAAACAGATGTAAAATTATAAAAATAACAATAATAATACTAATTAATAAGGACAAGCTAAACGGACAAATTTAAAGGGTAGTAAAGAAATTGGTGCTATATGGCTAGTGGGGCAGGAGGTAGTAGCAGCAGAAAGACATCTATACCATCACCCAGTCAGTCAGGTGGGCAATTACAACTGAAACTCAACACCATGAGTATTACGCAGTTATCCATCAAAGAACTGAAAGCCATGATTCAGGACTCAGTTGCCCTAGCAATGAAAAAAGAGATAGACCCGATACATGAGAAGATAGATGCACTGACTGATCAAATTAAAAATGAGACAGAAGAAATCAAGAAGCAAATAACCGAAAATAGACAGGAAATCCAAAAAATTGTTCATAAAAATTATAGGACGGAAAAAAAAGTCAATGACCTGGAATATGAAATGCAAGAGCTGAAAATAAAAAATGACAAAATGGAAGATGCACTTATACACCTGGAGGTGGACAGAGCAGCATTAATTCTGAGATGCCAGAATATCCCAGAAAATTTAGAAAAAGACCTAAAAGATGTAATAGTTGAAACCCTAGCTGAACAATTAGATATAGGCACTCAAGAAGAAATCTCTAATGAAATAGAAGCCGTATATAGAAGAAACTCCTTCTACGCGAAAAAAACAAAAAACCGAGGGAAGTTCACATAAGATTCTACAGGAAAAGAATGAAAGACAAAATACTTAAAGCCTCTAATGAGAAGAGAGTTACGATTCAGGATACAGAGATAATCTTTTTGAAGGAGACACCTTGGCGTGTTAGGGAGAAGAGACGGAGTTATAGTACCCTGACTAACCTCTTGAGAAAGAATGGTATTTCATACAGGTGGGTGCTCCCGGAGGGACTGTTGTTTAATTACGAGAGCAGAAGACAAAAGATAGACTCCATTTTTAAAATGGGAAACTTTTTGGAACAGTATGGCAAAGAACTAGGGTGGCAAAAAGAAGAGACAAACGAAGAGGAAGAAGAAGGATTAGAAGGTGAATCTGAGGAGGATAGACCTGAACAGGAGCAGGAGGAAAAGGTTCCTAAGACAGGAAAGAAGGGAAGGAAAGGGTTAACAGCAAATCCATTACAAGTCTTAACAAGATTTCAATACAAGAATAAAGAGTTAGCTTCTAAAAAATAAAGATGATAAATATGAATAAATTCAAAATTGCCTCTTTAAATGTGAACGGTCTAAATAGTCCTCAGAAAAGGAGAAAATTGTTTCATCAGCTAGTAAAACTCAACTTAGATGTGATTGCTCTCCAAGAAACACATATAAAGAAAGAGGATAATAAATACCTGAAATATAGAAAATTAGGGAAGGAGTTTGTGGCGCTGAATGTCAAAAAGAAATGTGGGGTAACAATTTATGCAAAAGAATATTTAGCTCCAGAATTTGTAATGGGTTCTGATGATGGGAGAATTGTGGCAATTAAAATAAAGAGACAGGATAAACAGAATTTGATAATAAACATATACGCTCCAAACCAAAATCAGGAAAGTTTCTACAAAACTTTAGGGGAGGTAGTTAATAGCCAGCATTTTGACAATATATGCATCTTGGGAGACTTCAATGCGGTTTTTAATGCAGAAGTAGATAGGAAATCCCATCCAAAAAAGAAGAAAACGGGTCAAATATTGCCAAATGTTTTTTTGGATGTAGCGGAGGAATACAATTTAATTGATATATGGAGAGCCAGGAATATAGAGACAAAAGATTTCACATTTTATTCGGCCAGACATAACTCCTGGTCTAGAATAGATATGGTATGGCTATCAGAAAATTGGGCTAGAGAAACAGTAGAAGCCGAGATATTGCCTAAAACATTTGCTGATCATAACCCGGTTTTAGTGTCCCTCAAGGAAGCTAAGAGAAAATCCCGTTGGAAAATGAATTTAGAATTGTTAAGGGATCGTGAATTTAGGGAAAATACTAAGAGAGAAATTACAGAATTTTTCAAGAATAATTTACAACCAGATATATCTTCAGGAATAGTTTGGGACACTTTCAAAGCTTACATTAGAGGATGGTGTATTAATCAGGAGGCTTGGAGGAAAAAGAAAAGGAAAGCCTCTTATGTAAAATTAGGAATATTAATAAAGGAGGAAGAAAATAAACTGAAGAGGACAGATTCTAAAGAAGTGAGGGATAGACTTAGGATGCTACAACATGAAATGAACCTGATTCTAACCTATGAGGTAGCAAGAAACATAGAATATACTAAACTACAATATTTTGAGAACGCTAATAAACCAAGCAGATGGTTGTCCTATAGACTCAGGAAAGAAAGAGAAAAACGGGTGATATCTGCCCTAAAAAATGATCAGGGAGAAATTAAGTTTGCTGTTCAGGATATAAAAGATATTATAGAAAAATTTTATAGGAAGCTATATAAACAAGTCCCCCAAGAGAGAGATCAAATTTTTACATTCTTGAAAAATAAAACCCAGATGAAGTTTGAAGAAAAATATAAAAAAATTCTAAATGAAAGAATTACATACTGCGAAATTGTTGAAGCAATTAAAAACCAAAAAAAGAAAAAAGCACCCGGACCAGATGGTATCCCTATTGAATTCTATCAAATGTTTGAAGAACAGATTAGTATGCCATTTAAACAACTCCTCCAGGACATAGGAGTATATGGAATGATCCCTAGCTCTTGGTGTCAAGCGGCCATTTCTTTGATACATAAGCCAGATACAGATGAGAAAGAGATTAGAAACTATAGACCAATCTCGCTGTTAAATGCAGATTACAAGATCTATGCAAGTATTTTGGCGGCTAGGCTAAAGAAAGTTCTAGCTCAATCAATCCACCAAGACCAAGCCGGCTTTTTACCCAGGAGGCAAATCAAAGATAACATGAGGATTATCATGAATGTTCTAGAGTATTATGAACATCATTCAGAAAAGCAAATGGCACTACTGTTCCTTGATGCCGAGAAGGCCTTTGATAACATATCATGGGAATTCATATTACAAAAACTAGAATTATGGGGCGGTAGGGACCTTTTCCTAACAATGGTTAGAGCAATATATAAGAAACAATACGCAAATATAATCATTAATGGTGAGATGACAGCAAGCATCGAGATACAGAAAGGTACTAGACAGGGCTGCCCTTTATCTCCCTTATTATTTATATTTGCCCTTGAGACATTAAATGATACAGTTAGGGAATCGAAGCTTGTACAGGGGCTTAAGATAAAGGGATATGAATTTAAATTGCTGGCCTTCGCAGACGATATTGTATTCATATTAGAAAACCCAGTAGGATCTTCAATGCATCTATTGGAAATAATACAAGATTTTGGGCACGTAGCGGGGTTTAAATTAAATTTGAAAAAAACCAAGATAATTACAAAAAATTGTTTACCTCTTACGATACAAGAAATACAAAAACTAACAGAAATAGAACTAGTAAAGAAAGTTAAATATCTGGGTATAACAATATCTAATAGGAATAGCTCATTAGTAGAAGATAATTATTATAAGCTCCTTAGGGACATCGATAAAGATTTATCAAGATGGAAAGATATTCAGTTGTCCTTGCTGGGTAGAATAGCAACTATTAAAATGAGTATTCTGCCGAAATTTCTTTTTTAGCACAAAATATCCCCATTCTAAAAAATTATAAGATATGTACGGAGTTAGAGAAAATGGTAAAAAAGTTTCTATGGTACCCAAAACGGGCTAGGATAAAAGGGAAGACGCTTCAGAATAAAAAAGAAAAAGGGGGATGTGGGCTGCCTAACTGGAAGCTGTACTACCAAGCGTCAGCTTTGAATTGGATAACAGAATGGATCAGACTGGAGAACATTAGAGTCTTAAGCTTGGAAGGGCATGATCTTAGAATGGGTTGGCATGCATACGTATGGTATGGGAAAGATAAGATCCATACCAATTTTAAACACCATATTATAAGGGGAGCTTTGATTAAGATTTGGAATGAAATGAAAGAAAGATACTACAGTAAGACACCTAAATGGGTGTCCCCCTTGGAAGCCTTTATAAAACCTTCCCTCATCAATGTATGTGACAGAGAAAGTTACGAGACATTGTTAGACGAAAATAATAAATTAAAATCAGAAGAGAGCTTACAAGTACTCTATAAGATTAAATTAGATTGGTGGGAAACTTTGCAACTCCAGTCAAGATATACCAAAGATGTTAGCATAGGGTTCCAAAAATCTAAAACACAACTAGATAGGATATGGCTTTCCTCAAATGATAAAATGATACAAAAGTTTTATAAGCTGTTGTTAGAAGATTATATGAGTGATGAAGAGGTCACCCCCACAATGGTAACATGGATGCAAGATTTGGGTCAGAGCATAGATATGGAGAAATGGGCTGATATTTGGAAATCCTTAAAATTCATGAGAGCTACAAGCTATAAGGAAAATATTTACAAAGTATTTCATCGTTGTTATTGGTCTCCTGACCGATTAGCTAAATGCTCCTCGGCACTTTCTAGAAACTGTTGGAAGTGTAGAACAAATGTCGGCACCTTTTTCCATGTATGGTGGCGATGTGACAAGGTCGCCGCTTATTGGAAAATGATCCAAAAGATAATATTAGAAATTACCAATATTAGCCTCTCTCTTTCGCCAGAAATATTTTTATTGAATATGCTTCCCGGGCTCTACAAACGAAAGGATAAATACTTATTAATTTATATTATTACAACCGCTAGAATTTTGCTAGCTAAATATTGGAAACAAGATGGCCTACCCACAAAAGAGGAAATAGCAATCAGATTACTTGAGATAGCGGAAATGGATAAGTTGAGTTTGACGCTTCAGCAGAAAGATGAAAGTGTTTTCAAGGAACGATGGGCATGTTTGTATAAATGGATAAAAACGGTTTGGAAATACTAGACTCAAAACTATGTAATGAGATGTATATATAAGATGTTAAAATTTGGTGGAAACTATGATAAATATAATTAATAAAAAAAAAAAAAAAAAAAAGAAGGGAGGGCTTGGGTTCCCCAGCTGGTGTGAATATATCGGCCCTCTGGTCTCCCATTCATGATGTAAAGTCCCGCTGGGAGATTTCCCGAGTGCGCACTTGCATTTCATTTGCTTGGCTAGTTGAAGCATCATAGTATATACCCATCATTCCTGACAATGTATCTATACTACTTGGCGACAGACTGGTATTCCAATAAAGCATAACTTTCTGAGTGAAGTGTGCCTGGACTTGCTTGCTGTTGAACCTGACACTCAGGCAGATCAGGCTACTGAAGCCCTATCTCTCCCCGCAGGACTTAGCTACAGTGACCCATGCAATGGTCACTTCCAGGCTTGATTACTGCAACTCGGTCTACACAGGCTTTCCCTTGAAGTTGATCCAGAAATTACAGCTGGTACAAAATGTGGTGGCATGCCTGCTGACGTTTATGCCTGTGTGGGCCCACATTCGGGATGTGCTCTGTCAGCTGTATTGATTGCCAGTTGAGTACCGGATCCACTTCAAGGTGTTGGTAATTACCTTCAAAGCCTTATGTAGCCCGGGACCAACATACTTAAGGGACCGCCTCTTCCCATGTATGCCTCAGAGAGAGTTATGCTCTGAGAGTCAACATCTCGTAGTGATTCCTGGCCCAAAGGATGACTGCCTAGCCTCGACCATGGCTTTTTCTGCCCTGGCCCCCACCTGGTGGAACATGCTCCCTATTGAGATCAGGGCCCTACGGGATCTTATTGAATTCCACAGGGCCTGCAAGATGGAGCTCTTCCACCAGGTCTTTGGCTGAGGCACCAGGCATCCACAATCTCCCACCTACTGATAACCGGCCATACCTAGTTACATCAGTGGGCTGGATTCTCCCCACAGCAAGCATGACTACTGAATTTATATATTTTAATGTGTTTTAAATTTTATTGTATTGATTAAAATGTTGTAATAAAAGAAGCACTCTCTGAAAACACTGCTGTTCTTCCCCCCTCGAGATAGACTGCTGTTCCTCCCCCCAGATGACCTGCAAGGTCTCTTCCAACTCTAACATTCTATGATTCTACCATCCAATGGTTGTGTTTTTACTGACACTGGCAGCGCATCAGCTATAGCATGATTCTTTTATTGTAGGGGCAATCAATTTGTGCCAGCTGCAGTTAAAATCTTGAAGTCCAAAGTTAGTCCTTAGCTATTGTATGGTATTCCAATCTGGATTAGGTCCTTTGACAGTGTCATTGAGCGAGTCCAATCCAAATTTCTGCGGAAAATCATGGCTTTGCCAAACTGTCTCAAATGCATTTATATATTTGGAAACTGGCTTGTCTTTGATGGAGACCTGTGCATGGCTTATGACATTTAAATACTGGCTTCGCCTACATTACAATTTCGAACATGGGAGCCTCCTATATCACATGCTTTCAGAGCTCAGGGTATTGAACTGGTCAGCACATATTGAGGAAAAAATCAAAGTATTGGGCCTTTCTTTAGATTTCCTGTCCATGTTGCCCTGTGTGGCTGCATTTCATCAGATTAAAAATAGGATGCTAGATATTGAGCGTCAGAAATTATTCAGCTTAGCTAATAAAACCTGCTCCCCCTTGAATTTCAAGATCCCCCTAACTATATGGAAGATGGCCTCATATCTATCCTCTCTGCAGGTCCCCTAACAACATAGAGCGTTTGCTCTGGCCAGGTGTAAACCCTAACCCTAACCCTAACCCTTCTGGCATTCTATATGGCAGATTTAACAAGGCCCCAGGACAGACTGGCAATTTGCCCCGGTAGCCAGTCACGGCAAAAAAAAACCCGTCCACACAGCGGGGGCTGCTGCCGGAAGATACGGGACGGAGGCGCGCGGGAGCGTTTAGACTGCCGCGCCGGAGGCGTGCTATATTCACCGTTTCCCCATTAATTCGGCTGTGGGTGTATGTGCGCATGAGCGCATTTTGCCGATTTTTTTTTTTTTGCCCTGCAACGCCAGCACCACATTAGGCAGTGGAGCGGAGCACAGCCAATCACACCGCTGCTGCCTCATGCCCAACGCGGGTTGCTCCCGGCTTTTCGGCTGCGCGTTCAGACTCCCCGGAAGTGGAGAAACACGCGACGAACGCAGGCTTTCAAGATTTGCGTCGGCTTTTATCAGGTGTTTTTTTAATCCGGCAGTGAAGCGCAAGAGCACTGGTAGGCTACGGGTAGGGGACGCCAGGCAGATGTGCCTGTGTGAACATTCCATTTACTCCGGTATTGAATCGTTGTCAGCCCGGGTCCCATCCCGGGGCAAATTGCCAGTCTGTCCTCGGCCAAGGTTTCTCATTTGGCCAGATACTGCCCCTGCAGAAAGAAATGTGTGGAATCTATCTCCCATGTTCTCCTGCATTATAATCTGTATGTGGATGTAAGGAACATTTATCTACACTCTATCCTATCCAGTATGGCGGATTGTTCTGATGCACTCAAGGTCCATAGACTCTTAAATGATCTTGGTCCTGACATCACTGAGAAGGTGGCTCAGTTTCTCTGTTTGGTTTTAAAGCTGCACCAAAGGAACCTATCAGCTCCTAATTGCACAATATCGACTCACAGAATTTTTATAGGTGTATTTTTAACTGTTTCTTAAATTGTATAACTTGTCCTGATAATTTATGCCAATAAAGGCTAACTTGAACTTGTTTAACTTATTTACTTACACTGGAAGGTCCTTCGATATTATTGTGACTAACTATCGCCCCTCCTCCTCTCCTGGAATATTGCTGGATGGCACTCCAAATCATTGGACCAAGATTTTATTTCTTATATCTCTCTAAAATGTTGTAACCTGACCTGAGCCCATTTACAGGATGGGCGGGATATAAATGCGGAAAATAAATTCAAAATAAAAATATCTACCACTCATTATTTAGCATGCCCCCATCTGGACTTCAGCACATCAGCTCTTTAAACTTAAGATGGCCACAGGGTAGACCTGACCTCTAGAGTTTGGAGGCTAGGTATTCCCACTGGAAAAACAACATTGCTATAATTTAAGTGCATACAACATCATTATTCAGTACTCTGTGTTTCCATATGTGAATCTGCCCAGTCCACAAATTAACATTTTCCTATTCCTTTCAGTAGAAGATGACATATCCTTTCTTAAATAGCCACCAGATGGCACCAAAGACCCATCTGGATTTGGTTACTACACTTTATTAGCAAGGCAGGATGAGCAACATAGGTTTAGTGAATTCTGCTGCTTTCCTTTCTTAAAACCCACCTTAAGCCTTTAGTACAACTTCTTGGCCAGCATGCCATGATGAAATGAATCCTACAAAGATCACATGAGGAAAGGCTAGAGGGTCTGGGGCTTTTCAGTCTAGAAAAATATGGCAAGGGGGAGATACAATAGAGGTTTATAAAATTATGCATGGGGTGGAGAGAGTTGACAAAGAGAATTTTTCTCCCTCTCCCAAAATACTAGAGGGTATCCAAGGAAGCTCATGGGCAGTAGATGCAGGATGAACAAAAGGAAATATGAAAGCCAGCTGAGGCCTGAGAAGGGGCCAGGTGAGAGAGCTGCTGCTGGAGTGCAGCATGGCTGGTGAGGGAGCTGAGGCAGTGACGTGCAAAGTGTGTGGTATGTTTGTATTCTTACCTGAGGGTAACAGCAATTACACTTGCATCAAGAGTAAGTTGATAGCCCTACTGGAGGAGAAGTTACAGGGACTTGAGGCCTGCTTGTCCACACTCCAGTTTATAAGGGAAGGAGAAGATTTCATGGACAGCACACATGAAGCACTCCTGAGAGGGCAACAGGAGGAGGAGGGAAAGATATCTCAGCAAATAGAGGAGCACCCAACACAAGAGGAGGGCATGTGGAAGAATGTAACCCACAGGAGCAGGAAAATCAAGAGACATTCTTAGTCTCTGTTGCTAAGCAATCGTTTTCTGGATCTCCCCACAGATATTGATTCTGAACCACTGGAACAAGGGCTCCTCCCCCAGCCTCCATGAAACTTGAAGGAAATTTCTCAGACCCCTGTGGATGAGAGGACTCAAGCTTCTGCTCCCCTATATAGGACAAGACATGTGTTGGTAATTGGGAATTCCCTGCTGAGAGGAATAGAAGCTAATGTTTGCCAACTGGATTTGTGGTCTCAAGAGGTATGCTGTCTTTCAGGTGCATGCATCCAGGATGTGACAGAAAGGGTAGGAAGACTCATCAAGCCCACGGATTATTATCCCTTATTGCTCGCCCTCATGGGAACAAATGATACCACCCAGCACAGCCCAGAATATATTAAAAGAGACTATGTGGCTCTGGAGGATAAGTGAAGGAATTGGGAACACAGATTGTATTTTCATCAGTTCTTCCTGCTGAAGGCCCATAGTTTAGGAAGGGAAAGAAGAATACTGCAAATCAATGGCTGGCTATGTAGATGGTGTCATCAGGAAAGGTTTGGATCTTTGGACCATGGCTTATGCTTTCGAGAGGAAGCTTTTCTATCAGGAAATGGTTTGCACCTCATGAGGATAGGAAAAAATGTGTTTGGAAACAGCCTTGCAAACCTAATAAGGAGAACTTTAAATGAAATCCCATGGAGGAGCAAGACAAAAATGCAAAGCCCAGTATGATGCCAATAACTGGAGATAAGAACTCTAAAGTTTTGCAGGGAGTGGCATGTATTCTAGGTAACATTAACTCACAGGTAAGTACAGAAATGAAAACCTCAGGGTGCATAAGACATGGATTCTGATGTCTCTACACTAATGCACAGAGTATGGGAAACAAGCAGGAGGAACTTGAAATCCTAATACAGGAACGGGACTATGACCTAATAGGCGTTACTGAAACTTGATGGGATGACACTCACAATTGGAATATTTGGATTGAGGGGTACAAATTATTTAAAAGGGACAGACAAATAAGGAAGGGCAGAGGAGTCTTATTGTATGTAAAGGAGGTATATACTTGTGAGGAAATACATGAATCTGAGTATGGAAGTCCAGTTGAAAGTCTCTGGGTAAAAATAAAAGGAGTAAGAAATAATAGTGATGTTATGGTAGGGGTCTGCTATAGATCACCAACCCAGGCAAAGGATTTGGATAAGACACTCCTAGAATAAATTACAAAGTTCTCAAAGAGACAGGGACATGCCGGTCATTGGGAGATTTCAATTACCCAGATATCTGTTGGAAGTCCAACTGTGTTAAAAATGAAAGATCCAGTGAATTCCTGACTTGTCTTACTGACAACTTTATTTTCCAGAAAGTGGAGAGGGAAACAAGAGCAATCTTGGACTTGATTCTTAGCAACAGGGAAGAACTGGCTGATGAAGTGAAAGTAGTGGGCACCCTGGGTAGTAGTGATAATGTAATTTTGGAATTTACAGTCTTGGGGAAGGTAAAAGCTGTATGTAGTCAGACATATCGGTTAGACTTCAGGAAAGCAAATTTTGACAAACTTAAAGTTATGCTGGGTAGAATCCCATGGTCAGAAATCTTTAAGGAGAAGGGAGTTCAAGAGGGATGGGAGTTTCTTAAAAGCGAAATACTAAAGGAACAATCACAAACTACTCCTATGAGAAGGAAGAATGGGAGGAGCATAAGAAGCCAAGGTGGCTCTAAGAACAGCTTTCTAAAGACTTGAGAAATAAAAAAGACTAATTTAGAAAGTGGAAGAGGGCCTTTATAACCAAGGATGAATACAAACAAATAACCAGTGCTTGTAGAGAGAGAGTTAGGAAACCTAAGGCTAGTAAGAGATGCCAAAAACAACAAAAAATGGTTCTTTTAATTATGTTCAAAGAAAAACAGCAAGGACATATTGTGGGGACAGGAAAATGAAATTGTAATAGGTGATGAAGAGAGAGGAGAACTGCTCAGTTCTTACTTTTCCTCAGTCTTCGCTTGTGAGGGAAATGTTACTCAACATGGGAAAACCAGAACACATAATAAGGAAAGGGAGTTGCAGCCAGGATCGGCATTTAAATGAAACTAAGTCCTCAGGGCCAGATGAACTGTATCCAAGGGTACTAAAGGAATTCACAGATGTAGAAAGCTGTGGGAAATCAGCATAAATGGGCAGCCAAAGTTGCCTGTGTCTGCAGTCATCAATCCCCAAATCCCAGATTGAACGCAGCCCCCAGGGCTCCCTCGGAGGGAGAGCACAAAGGCATGAAGCTTGCCCTACGAAACAAGTGAGAAAGGCAATCTCCTCTTTTTTGGTTTGGGGCAGCTTCTATGCGGAAGCCTGGGGCAGATGCCTGACTAGACGCCAGGAGCAAGCTGAAACCGACAGAGCCAACAGAGTCTACAAGCAAAAACCACACTAGGAAAACACCAACGAAGCTAAGTTACAGCTCCTTTTATCTCTTGAAGGGTTAGCATAAAGAAAATAGGGGGAAAATAAGTAGGGCTACTCAGGTAACTATAGATAGAAGGAACATAAAGAGGGCTTTTCCCCTTTAAGATGGCCATCAAACAGGACAAAGAAGAAGCCTTTGAATAATACAGGAAGAATACAGGAAGGGTAGTTAAAGCTTATAGGACAGCAAATAATGATCTGAAAGGAAATAAGATTAAGAGATTGTGTAAGAGAAATATTATAGCTTTATTTTTTCTTTTCTGTTTTCCCTTACTGCTGAGTCATTGCTATATGGAGAAGCATTGGAGCAGGAGGTAGGAGAATGAGAGGTGGAGCGAATTAGCATAACGGACCAGAGATGTGACCCAACCGAGCGAACAGAGAGAAGGAAGAAGCAGAGACTGGAGGTGCTGAGCAGAGTTGGGGAAAGCCGGGAACGTTGTGGAGTGGAGTGGAATGGAGTGGAGCCGGGGACAACAGAAAGAAAAGTGGAGTGCTGAGACATGTGGAGAGAAGGAAAAGACAGAGAAATGAGAGTTTGACTAATAAAAAAGACCTTTTGTGATTGTATACTAGGAAAGACTGCAAAAAGACTGTGAGACGTGAAGCATGGAAATAAGCAGTTAAGAATTTAAAGGGAAATCCAAGAAGCAAATAGATATTAGAAGACAACAGAAAGGAGACAGGGAAAAAAAGAGTTTAAAAAATAAATAGAAAGGAAGCCAAGAGACAGAGAGACCTAAATTAAATGGCATCAGGAACTAGTGGGCCAAGAAAGTCATCTATACCATCACCAAGCCAAGCAGGTATACAAACCCAACTTAAATTTAACACAATGAACATATCACAAATGTCAGTTAAGGACTTAAAGATTCTCATACAAGAGTGCATAACGCAATCTATTAAAACTACAATTGATAATATGCCACTAGAATTAATTAAGAAAGAAATTGATCTTTTACAATTAAAGATAGAAGAAATATCACAGCAAATGAAGACAGATACAGAAGACATAAAAAAAGATAATTGAAAATAAACAAGAAATTTTAAAAATAGGTATAGCTTGTAGTAATACAGATGAAAAAGTACGAGAACTGCAACAGGAAATGCAAGAAATTAAAATCGAATGGACTGGAAGAATCTTTGATGAACCTGGAAATGGAAAGAACTATTCTAACATTAAGATGCCAAAATATCCCTTAGACAGTAGAGAAAAAAGAAGAACTAGTTGGTAATTTGGCAGAACAACTCAGTTTAGGATCATATGAAGAAGTAGAAAAAGGAGGAGAAATAAAACCTCCAGGGAAGTCCATATAAAATTTATTAGAAGAGAGATGCGAGACAAAATTATCTGAGCATCCAATGATACTAAAGTAACTATCCAAGAAAAACAAATAAGGGCCGAGGACAGACTGGCAATTTGCCGCGGGATGGGACCCGGGCTGACAACGACTCAATATCGGATTAAATGGAATGTTCACACAGGCACATCTGCCTGGCGTCCCCCACCCGTAGCCTACCGGTGCTCTCGTGCTTCACTGCCGGATTAAAAAAACACCTGATAAAAGCCGACGCAAATCTTGAAAGCCTGCGTTTGTCGCGCGTTTCTCCGCTTCCGGGGAGTCTGAACGCGCAGCCGAAAAGCCGGGAGCAACCCGCATTGGGCATGAGGCAGCAGCGGTGTGATTGGCTGCGCTCCGCTCCACTGCCCAATGCGGTGCCGGCATTGCAGGGCAAAAAAAAAAATCGCCAAAATGCGCTTATGCTTGAGCGCTCATACGCCCACAGCCGAAATAATGGGGAAACAGCGAATATAGCGCGCCTCCAGCGCGGCAGTCTGAACGCTCCCGCGCGCCTCCATCCAGTATCTTCCAGCAGAGGCCCCCGCTGTGTGGACAGGAAAACCCGGTATCGTTTACTCTGGGGTTTTTTTGCCGCGACTTGATACCGGGGCAAATTGCCAGTCTGTCCTGGGCCAAGAATTCTAAAAGATATACCATGGAGAATTAGAGAGCATCGACATAGTTACTCTACTTTAACAAACCTGTTGAGACTGAATGGAATCTCCTATAGATGGCTATTTCCAGAAGGAGTTCTATTTAACTACAAAGGTAAAAGATTCAAAATAGATTCTGTGTTTAAAGTTAAAGACTTTTTGGAAAGATGTGGAGAAAACTTAGGGTGGCAAGAAGAGGAAGAGAGAGATGAAGAAGAAAAAGACCCTAAAATGGAACAAGATAAAAAAGATAGAAAAGCTAAAGGGAAAAAAAGTTTAACTCGGTTGCAAATCCTCACAAGATATCAATATAGAGCTGAAGTAAAGGGTAACATAAATAAAGATGGAGAAAAAGAATAGGATTAAAATTCACTCTGTGAATGTAAATGGTTTAAATAGTCCACAAAAAAGGAGAATATTTCACCAAATAAAGAAATTACAATTAGATATTGCATGTATACAAGAGACTCATACAAGAAAAGAAGATACGAAATATTTAACAGTTAATAAATTAGGGAAAGTATTTTTTGCCTCAGATTCAAAGAAAAAAAGGAGTGTTGCGATCTATGCAAAAGAGTATTTAAATCCAGAGTTAATATACTCATCAAATGATGGAAGAATGGTTGCAATCACTGTTTCAGGACAGATCAAAAAACACTAGTGGTAAATATTTATGCTCCTAAACAAAATCAGGAACAATTCTTCAAAACAACACAAGAAACTCTGGCAGTATATAATTTTGATGAAATATGTGTGATAGGTGACTTTAATGCTGTATTTGATACAAAAATGGATAGGAAAAATCAGACAAAAAACAAAAAAATCAGGAAATGCACTCCCAAACTCCTTTTACGCAAATATAGTTGATGCTTGGAGAATTAGGAACATAGATAAAAAAGATTATACGTTTTATTCAGCTAGGCACAACTCATGGTCAAGGATAGACATGGCTTGGGTATCAACATCCATGATGAAAGATATAATAGATATTAAAATCCTAGCAAGCACATTCACAGATCATAACCCATTAATGTTAACAGTTCAAGGAACACAGGTAGAGATGAGATGGTCCGTGAATAAAAACTTATTACAGGATGAGGAGTTTATGAAAAAAATTAAAATAGAAACCCAAGAATTTTTCAAAAGGAACATACAACCAGATATATCAATTGAGACAGTCTGGGAAATATTTAAAGCATTTATAAGAGTTGGTTTATAAATCAAGATGTTTGGGAAAATAAACAAAGAAGAAAACAATATAGAGATGTAGAGAGCCAAATCAAAAAAACAGAAGATCAAATGAAGAGAACTAAGGATGCTGGGAAAATAAAAGTGAAATTAAGATTGTTACAACTTCAAATGAATCTACTATTCACAAGAAATGGCAAAAAAGAAAATGCAAATAAGCCAACTAGACGGCTATCATAAATTGAGGAAAGAAAAAGGAGAAAAGATTATCACAGCTTTAAGAAATGAGAAAGGAGAAGAGAAACATAATTTATAAAATTTGAAAGCATGACAGATTTTTTTAATAAAAAGTTATACTCACAAAATATACAAGATAAACAAACAATAAAAGAAGTTCTTCAAAAATGGAATATGAAAAAATGTAATGAGAAAGAAACTTGTATTAAATGAAAGAATTTCAATTTGTGAAATTACAGAAGTATTAAAAAACAAAAAATAAAACACCAGGATTACCTGGAATATCTGTGAAGCTCTATCAGAAATTAGAAGACCAGATAATTTTACCATTTAAAGAAGTTTTACATAACATAATAACTAGAAAACTCCCAGACTCATAGAATCAAGCATTGATCATGTTAATTCATAAGCAAAACTCTGATGAAAAAGAAATTAAGAATTATAGACCAATCTCGTTACTAAATGTGTCTGATAAAATTTTTGCCACAATAATAGCCACAAGATTGAAAAAAGTGCTAGTACAAACTATACACCAAGACCAGACAGGCTTTCTACCAAAGAGACAAATTATAAATAACGTTCGGACCATCCTCAACATCTTAGAATATTACAAAATGCATCCTGAAAAACAACTGGCTTTAGTATTTTTGGACACTGAAAAAGCATTTGATAACGTTAACTGGGATTTTATGTTACAAAAGTTGGAGGCCTGGAATTGTGGCACTAAATTTCTCACAATTATAAAACCAATATATACTACACAATCAGCAAAAGTTATAATAAATGGTGATGTAACTCAAAATATTATCATACAAAAAGGTATGAGACAAGGTTGCCTGCTATCCCCACTACTGTTTATATTTACTTTAGAAATGTTAAATGATCTAATATGTGAAAATCAACAGATAAGAGGTCTCAAGATAAAAGACATTTAAATTGCAGGCATTTGCTGATGACCTGGTCTTCATAGTGGAGGAACCACTAATATCTTTACCTCAACTCATAGAACTAATCCAAAAATGTGGACAACTAATGGGTCTTAGAATAAACTATAAAAAGACAAATATACTAACAAAGAATTGTACACAAAAACCAACAGAACAAATACAAAGCTTATCATCTATGGTAATAGCTAAAAAAAGTCAAATATTTAGGTATCATAGTATCTAATAGAAACAATATGCTGATAGAGGATAATTACACAAAACTACTAAAGGAGATGAAAAAAAGATTTGCAAAAATGGAAAGACTTAAACTTGTCCTTTATGTGAAAGATTGCAACAATAAAGATGAATATACTCCCTAGATTTCTTTTTCTTGCACAAAATATTCCAATTTTAACAGATATGGAAAAGATATGTAAGCAATTTATATGGCATAACAAAAAAGCTTGGATTAAACTGAAAATGCTACAAGAGAAGAAAGATAGAGGAGGCTTTGTGCTACCAAATTGGAATATATATTACAAAGTGGCAGCATTGGGATGGATAAAGGAGGGGTTACTATTGGAAAACACTAGGTTATTAAATTTAGAAGGCCACGACTTCTCTATGGACTGGCATGCGTATGTGTGGTATGGAAAGGAAAAAATCCATACAAACTTCCAGCAACATACTATTAGAAGTTCATTGATGAAAGCTTTGAAAGAAGTAAAAGAACATTTCTATGAGAAAACCCCAAAATGGGTCTCACCTCTAGAAGCTTTTATAAAGCCCACATTGATTACTAAAGAAAAACAAGAGAGTTATGAGATGTTTAACAAGGATACAAAAATAGACTTCTATGAAACTAAAAAAGACTTAGATAAGATCTGGCTGCAAATGATAAGATTATCCAAAAACAATACAACTTTTTGTTACAGGAATATCTACAAGATGAAATTGTAAAAACAAAATGATTAACTGGATGCAGGATATGGGTATAGAGTTAGATGAATGGTCTAAAATTTGGAAAGCAGCTAAGTTTACAAGAGCTATACCTTATAAAGAAAATCTATATAAGATGTTTCACAGATGGCACTGGTCACCTGATAAGATTGCAAAATCTTATCCAACTGTATCTAAAAATAGTTGGGAATGTGAGCATAGTACTGGAACTTTTTATCATTTATGGTGGAGGTGCGAAGTGAGAAAAATAAAGTAGATTCAATGTTTAAGCATCATTATATAAGGAGAACGTTGTTTGATGCATGAACCAGATACAAGAATACAGTTCCCAATGAGAGGCCTTTATGGATTGTTCCTGCTGCAGTTATTCATCCTTTTTCAGAACATAAAGGTAATGATTGGTTGAAATACCAAGAGTTGCTTCAAAAGGAAGGGAAAAAATATGTTTTAAAACCAAATAATGAATTAGTATTTGAGTATGGATGGTTACAATATTGCCAAATATGGGACATTTACAAAAAAGAGGTTGGTTTTAGAGCTAAGAACGATGAATTTGAAGATATTTGGTTGAAAAAAAGGGCGAAAAATGATATCCAAGTTGTATAAAACCTTGTTGACTGTATTTACTTTGGATGAAACTGTTAAAGAGCAAATGATAAAATGGGCCATAAATATGAATAAGGAAATTTCTATGGAATCATGGGAATTTCCGTGGAAAAAAGCCTTTAAAATGTCAACCTGTGTTAATATAAAAGAAAATTGTTATAAGATGATGTACAGGTGGTATATGACACCAAAAAAGATTGCTAATATTAGTATGGATAAGAACTTGAGTAATAAGTGTTGGAAATGTAAAAAAATAGAGGGTTCTTTTTATCATATGTGGTGGTCATGTGATAAAGCAAAAGTATACTGGTCAAATGTACATTGCGAGATGCAGAAGATATTAAAAATTCCTATCAGGAAAAGTCCGGAAATTCTTCTCTTAGGTTTGACAATGGAAAAAATTCCACAAGAAAAGAGGACATTACTATGGTATATGATCACATCGGCGAGAATGGCTTTTGCGCAACAGTGGAAAGCGGAGAAGGTGCCAGATATACAAGACTGGTTAAGGAAACTGCTGTTTTTAGCTGAAATGGACAAAGTGATGAAAAAATATCTAAAATATCTAAAAGACTGGGAAGGCCTGAAACTGTATATGGAAACTGAATATAGAATGAAAGGGAAAATGTACAATCTTGATTCATATTGAAACTGAATGAGAAATGAAATGAACACTTGATTTTACCTTTATCGGAAACTATGTTTGAGTCAGGTTTTTACATATCAGAATTGTGTTATCTGGTTTGTTGATTGTTACAAGTCTAAACTTGATTACCTTTTAACTCTTTTTTTGTTATTAGCAGTGTTGGAAGCCTATTGGGGGGTGGGGGGGATGTAATCTTTAAATTGTATTGGTAATGATGTTTAACAATGTTGAATATATTCCAATAAAATTTTGTTTAAAAAAAAAAATGGTGGAGGTGCGAAGTGACTCATAGTTATTGGCTGAAAATACATAAAATGCTAATGGAAATACTAAATGTAGATGTACCCTTGATGCCAGAATTTTTTTCTGTTAAATATTATACCAGACAGTTGTAAGAAAGAAGATGGTTGTTTAATAACCTACATCCTAACAACTGCTAGAGTATTGTTTGCAAAGAATTGGAAACTAGATAGGCTCCCTTCAAGAGAAGAACTAATCTTGAAACTGTTGGAAATGGCTGAAATGGACAGATTATCTATAATAATACAAGGAAAAGATGAAGAGCTGCACAATAAAAGGTGGATGAGAGTGTATACATGAATAAATAATAAGTCGTATCTATAGACTCTTAATATACTAAAAACAGCATTTTTTCATGTAATAATGTGAAAATTCAATAAATAAATAAAGGGGGAAAAAGGAATTCACAGATGTAATTTTGGAGCCTCTGTCCATTATTTCTGAGAATTCTTGGAGAACAAGTTGAGGTGCCAGAAGATTGGAGGCGGGCAAATGTTGTCCCCATCTTCAAGAAGGGGAAAAGGAGGATCCCAGTACCTATTGATAGACAGAAACTCTGTCCCTGGTTGTGTTTGCCCAGGCCAATTTGAGAAAACACACAAAGCAGTCCTGTATAGAAGACTAAAAAATAATATATTAATTAATAAAGGAAGAGTAGACTGTGAAATTCCAAAAAGTATCAATTTATAGCTGATATGTTTACAGGCTGTTATTATTCTTCATTTAGCTAAGCTTACTGGTATCAGAGACATGCGCAGTTGTAACTGGCCTGCCAAGGCTTCAGAAGAACTAGCAGTTTGCATTTTCCCATCATGCATTTAAGCAATAGTCATAAATAAACCAAAGCTGAATATATGTTAATTTCTGTTTATATGGCTAGAATTATAAATGACACTTAGCATATATGTAGATCTATATATCAGGGCAGCGCTAAGTGTGCCTACTAAGTTACCCTGTAGGTGGCAGAGTACAAAAATGTACAGACCAAACTGGCTTTGGGTGAAGTACTTCCTTTTATCCATTCTAACCTGACTGATCAGCAACTTCATTGAGTGCCCACAAGTTCTTGTATTGTGAGAAAGGGACAAAAGTATCTCTTTCTCTACCTCCTCTATCCCATGCATAATCTTATAAACCTCGATCATGTCATCCCTCAGCCGTTGTTTTTCCAAGCTAAAGAGCCCCATGCACTTTAACCTTTCTTCATAGGGAAGGTGTTCCAACCCTTTTATCATTCTAGTTGCCCTCTTCTGCACTTTTTCCAAAGCTATAATATCCTTTTTAAGGTGTGGTGACCAGAACTGTACACAGTATTCCAAATGAGGTCGCATTGATTTATATAGGAGCATTATGATATTGACTGATCTGTTTTCAATACCCTTCCTAATAATCCCCAGAATAGCATTGGACTTTTTTATTGCAGTCACACACTGTCTCAACATTTTCAGTGAGTTATCTACTACAACTCCAAGATCTCTCTCTTGATCAGTCTCTGCCAGTTCAGACCCCATCAACATGTATTTATATTTAGGATTTTTGGCTCCAATGTGCATCACTTTGCACTTGGGCACATTGAACCCCATTTGCCATGTTGACGCCCACTCACCTATCTTTGACAGATCCCTTTGGAGTGTCTCACAATCCCCCCTGGTTCTCACCACCCTGAACAACTTTGTGTCATCTGCAAATTTAGCTACTTCACTGCTTACTCCCAACTCCAAATCATTAATGAACAAGTTAAAAGCATCAGACCAAGGACTGATCCCTGCTGTACCCCACTGCTTACCACCCTCCACTGAGAAAATTGCCCATTTATACTCATTCTCTGTTTCCTATTAATTAACCAGTTTTTGATCCACAAGTGGACTTGTCCTTTTATCCCCTGATTTTTGAGCTTACTTAGGAGCCTTTGATGAGGAACTTTATCAAAAGCTTTCTGGAAGTCAAGGTAAACAATATCTATTGGTTCCCCCTTGTCCACATGTTTGTTCACCCCCTCAAAGAACACTAACAGACTAGTGAGACAAGATCTTCCCTTCCAGAACCCATGCTGAGTCTGCCTCAATAGTTTTTGTTCATTAATGTGCTTGCTAATTCTTTCCTTAATAACAGTTTCCATCAACTTACCCAGTATCAACGTCAGACCAACATGCCTGTAATTTCCCGGATCTCCTCTGGAACCCTTTTTAAAGATGGGAGTGACATTAGCTACCTTCCAGTCCTCAGGAATGGAGGCAGATTTTAATGAAAATTACAGATTTTTGTCAGGAAACCCACAAGTTCACATTTGAGTTCCTTCAGAACTCTTGGATGTATGCCATCTGGGCCTGGTGATTTATCAGTTTTTAAGCTGTCTATCAGTCATAGGACCTCCTCTCTCGTCACCTCAATCTGACTCTGACTTTTGATAAGGTTTCACATAATATTCTTGTTGACAAATTGGTAAATTGTCGTATGGATCCTATTACTGTCAGGTGGATCTGTAACTGATTGACAGATTGCACACAAAGAGCGCTTGTTAATGGTTCCTTACCCTCTTGGAGAGGAGTGACAAGTGGACTGTCTCAAGGATCTGTCCTCGGACCTGTTTTGTTCAACATCTTTATAAAGGATTTGGATGAAGGAATAGAGGGAATGCTTATTAAATCTGCAGATGATACTAAATTGGGGAGGGGTAGCTAATATGGTAGAGGACAGAGCCAGGATGCAGGATGATCTTGACAGGCTGGAAAACTGGGCTAAAATAAATTTAATGAATTTCAATGGGGATAAATGTAAAGTTCTGCATTTAGGTAGGAAGAATCAAATGCATTATTATAGGTTGGGGGAGAGTATGTGCGAAAATGATCTAGGGGTCATAGTAGACCATACACTGAACATGAGTCAGCATTGTGATGTGGTAGCTAAAAAGATTAATGTCATTTGGGACTGTATCAACAGAAGTATAGTGATCACTCAAAGTGATGGTGTTGCTTTACTCTGCCCTGGTTAGACCTCATCTAGAGTATTGTGTTCAGTTTTGGGCATCAGAATTTAAGAAGGATCTAGACAAGCTGGAACGTGTCCAGAGGAGGGCAATGAAGATGGTGAGGGGTCTGGAGACCAAGTCCTATGAGGAAAGGTTGAAGGAGCTGGGTATGTTTAGCTTGGAGAGGAGACGACTGAGAGATGATATGATAACCATCTTCAAATACTGTCATCTACAGGATGGTAGTACGGAGTTGTTTTCTGTTGCCCCTGAAGGTTGGACCAGAATCAATGGTTTGAAATTAAATCAGAAGAGAACTTGGCTAAACATTAGAGCAGTTCCTCAGTGGAGGCTTCCTTGGGAGGTGTGGAGCTCTCCTTTTTTGGAGGTTTTCAAACAGAGGCTAGATGCCCATTTGACAGCAATGCTGATTCTGTGCACTTAGGCAAATCATGAGAGGGAGGGCAGGAAGGCTTACTTCAGTGCTTAGTTCTTGTGGCCTTTCTTACATCCCCAGGGAAATGCTGATCACCACTTTGGGGGCAGGAAGCAGTTTTTCTACAGGTCAGTTTGGCTGGAGATCCTGGAGGTTTTTTGTTATCTTTTGTGTGTGGGGGGGGGAGGTATTTGTGAATTTCCTGGAAGTCACTTCCAACTCTATGATTCTGTGAAACAGAGAGTGATTAAAATATAGAATTTGCTGCCAGAGGATGTCGTGATGGCTACGGAAATAAACAGCTTTAAAAAGGAATTAGAGAGGTTCATGGAGGATAAGTGTATCAATGGCCACAAGACATGGTGACTAAGGGGAACCTTTACATTCAAAGGCACTAATCCTCTGAATCCTAGACCCAGGAGGGACGGCCTTGGCCTCTATGCTGTGTTGTTGGCCCTCCAGAGGAACTGGTTGGCCCCTGTGTGGGATAAGATGTTGGCTGCTGTGTGGGATAGAATCACTGGTCTGATCCAGCAGGGCTTTTCGTATGTTTTTATAGTGGTGGAAAGTGTCATCAAGTTGCATGTGACTTATGGCAACCCTGTACGGTTTTCTAGACCAAAGACATTCAGAGGTGGTCTGTCATTGCCTGGACTTCCTCGGTGTTCTCTTATCCTTCGCTTTCAAGGTCTGATGAAATCTGGCTATCCTGGGCCATCCAGGCCAGGGTGGCCATGAGTATAGATAGCTTTAGATTGCCAAGTAGTACAGGTACATTGTCAGGAATAGTGCTTATTGCAAGGGACTCAATACATAGGGACTCAATACATATACTCTGATGCTTCCTCTAGCTAAGCAAATGAAATCCAAGTGCGCACGTGGGAATCCTTCCGGCAGGACATTACATCATAAATGGGAGACTTTCCCCAACCCCCCGAGAGCAGAAAAATTCAAACCGATAATGGAACCCAAGCCCTCCCTTCTCATCAAGGTTACATTGATAGCATCGTCTGGCTAAGCCAGTTCGCACAGCTGGAGAAGCGCCTCCCTTCTGTTACCCACGGCAGCCAAGCCAAGCAAGCATAGGCGCGTGCGTATAGGTCAGGGATGAAGGAAAACAAAGAAAGTATGGCAGCTAGCTGACATTCTGCCCCCTTGAAAGAAAATCAACCCCCTCCCGGCATGCCCAGTGGACCTCCCGGTTTCCCTGGGAGATGTCTGTGGAATTCACGCAAAAGGTCAGGGGCCCGAATATCCCCTGCTTCCACCCATTCCCGGTGCTGGGGACCAAAATGCACCCATTCTATTAGGTAAGTTCAAAGTCGTAAGCCCCCATCTTTTTTTTCCCTAAAGAGGATGGGGGCGGCAAACGGGGAAGCAGCCAGCTGGATGAACCCTCTAGTTAGATTTTTATCTATAAATTCCCTAACTCCTCTTTCTCCCCGGGGCTCATAGCATAAAGCTTCCCTTTCGGCATTTTCTGCCCCGGCAGTAACTCAACCGCACAGTCAGAGTTGTGTGTGTGGGGGGGAGCTCATCAGCCTGTTCTTCTTCAAAAACCCATGACAGGTCTCTATATTCCCCCGGGATTTTGGTGAGCTCCTCCATAGCGAGACATGCTCAAGCTGGCTCACTATCTGGAGCTGTTCCCCACTTCGGGTCCCATACATGGTGTTGGCATTTGGGGGAAATGAATCGCACAATTCTGTCACCCCACAGGATATATGGATCATGTCTATGGAGCCAAAGGCTTCCCAACACCAAGGGGAACTTAGGCCCTGGTGAGATTACAAATGCTCGATCTTCCCAATGATCGCCAGCCCCCGTATGCAATGGCACAGTCTTGAATCTACAGGGCTCTTTCATTGGGGACCCATCCATTGGGGTAAAGATTAAGGGCTCTGCTACTGAACCACAGCAGCCTTGAGTCCCAACACAAGGGAGGGGTTGATGAGATCCCACCCGCACCCTGAGTCAATGAGGCCCTGGACCCTGATGTGCATTCCCATTGCGGGGTTCATAATTGTAGCAATCACAAAAAAGAGTGATGGGTAGCTGCTCACCACTTTTGACAACTCCGTGGGTGTGTCCTGCTGTGCTGTGCCACTTACAGCAGGACCTGGCCTTTTCTCGCTGGTTCCTTCTCTTTGTCCTCGCTCAACCCTGGCTCCAACACTTCCACCTCGGCATGCAGTGCACGGGGGTTTCTCACCTTTGCCGTCCCCTTCTTTGCAGGCGTGTTGACTCAGCACTTGTCACCTTCTCTCCCTGCTGACCCGGCAGTCCCATCTGAAGGGCAGTTGACAGCGAAGTGGCCCCAATCCCCACATTTCAGGCATAATCCCTGTTTCATCTGGTGCTCTTGGACCGAGATGTTTAGCTGGGTAGCCTTTGCCTTGGTGTCGGGTGTTGTTGGTGCCCTCCCCGTCACTATCGCATTGTCTAAGCACATAGTACGTAGCCGGCACTCAGACTTCTCCATCTCCTGCATCCAGGCCTGCAGGGTTCTTGGAACCATGGAACTCAGCATGTTATTCCAGATTTCAGATGTCAGCCCCAGCCAGTACTGCTGAGCTAGCACCGGGTCGGACCAGTCATGGATTTTGGCGGCTTGCAGTTGAAACTCCATCGAGTACTCCCTAACTGTTAACTTGCCTTGCTTAAATGTGTGGAGGAATGCTTCCGCATTCTCAGCTGCGGTGCAGTCCTCGAATTGGGTTCTCAGCACCCACATAATCACATCTACGCTCCCCAATTCCACCACATCCAAGTTGTGGAGACCCACATACCAACTTGTTGCCACCCCCCACAGTTGAGAAGTGATAAAGTCCACTTGTTGCTCCTTGTCCTGGAACAAATGGGCCCACCGCTCCAGGAACTTCAGCATCCACACAGTAAAAAAAGAGAGGTTTTCTGGATCGCCATCGAAGGTAACATCCAGTAAATCCTTGGGGTGCGGCTGGGCTGGTGGAGCCACAGGGACCACAGGTTGTGGAACTGGGGGGGTGGCGGCGGTGCCAGTAGCTGCGGCGGTACCAGTGGGGGAGGAGCTGGCGGTGGGGGAGGAGGAAGCAGCGGTGGAGGTGGCTGAGGAATCGGCTGGCCCGGAGCTGGCCCCGGGGGGGAACCACCGGTTCCCTCACTGGGCAGCCAGTTGGGTCTACACTGCTTGGGACACTATCCCTAGTAGGTTTTGAAGTAATTGTCCCATGTCCCGCATTATCGTGCGGCAGTCCTGTTCTAGGCCATCCAGCCTCCCATCCACGTCCCTTCCCTGGCTCAATGGAGACCTCGAAGGGGCTGTGATGGTTCTGCTTGGGTCATACCAAAGCTCCTGGAGCTCAACCGGGGGTCGTACACACTGTCCCAACTCTGACTCCCCAGCACTGACCAGGTAGTTTGCGTGGAGTCCCCCAGATGTCAGTCCCATTCCCAATCCTTACAGTGGAAGGTTACTCCCGTCCCCAAATACACGGGGATGAACGACACTGCTGCCAGTAGACACTGGCCCACCTGGGCTTGCCATCGTCAGCAGGGCCATCGTTGCTGGCACTCCCATTCCCATAGTCATCGGGGGGGCAGGCACCGTCGTTGTAGGTACCATCGTGGAAACCACAGTAGGCACCCCAGCACCACCGGATCCACTCATCTCGCTGTGGAGAGACTCGGGCTGATGGATGTAAAGGACAATTCTGCCAGGGTCAACAGCAAGCAGGTCCAGACACACTCTCCAAGGAAAATGTTGCTTTATTGGAATACTGTTTCATTGCCAACTAGTACAGGTACATCATCATGAATAGTGCTTATTGCAAGGGACTCAATACATATACCCTGATGCTTCCTCTAGCTAAGCAAATGAACTTCAAGCGTGTGGGGGAATCCTCCCGGGGGGACATTACATCATAAACAGGAGACTCTCCCCAACCCCCTGAGAGCAGATACATTCACACCAATAATGGAACTCAAGCCCTCCCTTCTCATCAAGGTTATACTGATAGCGCCATCTGGCTAAGCCAGTTCGCACAGCTGGAGAAGCACCTCCCTTCTGTTACCCTCAGTAGCCAAGCAAAGCAAGCATGTGTACATGCGTATAGGTCGGGGATGAAGGAAAACAAAGAAAGTATGGCAGCTAGCTGGCACTTTGAAAGGGATTGGACAGATTCATGAAGGAGAGATCTCTCAATGGCTCCTACCTGTGGTTACTGAAGGGAGCCTTCTTGCAAGAATTCAGCTACTCTGCAGTTTAACATAGCAATAATTAATTAGATTTAGCATGAGAAATTTTCCAACTTATTAGAATTTGCAAACTAGGGATGGACATGAACTGAAAAAGGTGGTTTGGTTTTGGGCCCATGGTGGCCCACGAACCGAAGCCTGAACCAAACCAGCTTCACACAGACCGAACCAGTCTGGCAAGTATGGTTCCCTCTTTGTCCCAGCTGCAGCTCTTCACAGCCAGGATAAAGGGGGTGGACCACCCAGGAAAGGATTTTTCTTCCCCTTTCTCCCAGCTGTAACAAGCCGTGGCCAGGAGGAAGGGGAGGATCACCCAGGAATGGTCTTCCCTTCGCCTGGTGAGCTGCAGCTGGGTGGGGTCCTTCGGGAAAGGACATCTCTTCCCCTTTCTTCTGGCTGTAGCAAGCAGCAGGCAGGAGAAAGAGGGGATCACCTGGGAAAGGACTCCCCTTCCCCTTTCTCCCAGCCATTGCTTGCCGAGGCTGGGAGAAAGGGAGGGGATCATCCGAGAAGGGGCTTCCCTCCCCTGTTCTCTGGCCATGGTTACCTGTGGCCAGGAGGAAGGGGGGGACCACTCGGGAAAGGACTCCCCTTCCCAAGACTTCTAATCATTTGCTCTACCAGATAAAACTGCAGAGGGGGTCAGGGTTTCCGCACAGATGCCTGGTCCCATGCCAGTGGGCCAGGCTTCTTACCAATTTAAAGTATGAGAATAGGTTGAGATCGTCTCGGCCCCAAGGCCTCTGATCATTTGCTTTACAGAATGTTCCCTACCCTGAAAGGACCTGTCTATGTAGTAGCAGGAAAACAATAAATTACCCACATCTTGCTTAGTTGTGAATTCTATGACAAAATATGGTATGTCTTAATTAGCCCCCTTTTGATCAATAGGCACAGTTGCCCAAGAAGAGAAACTAGTTTCCTTCCTTCTATCAGATCTCTGCCCTCATATTACCTTTGCAGTGGCGAGGTTCCTCTCTATTGCCATGAGAGTTAGAGAATATAAGGTTAAAGCTCTGGTAGGATGATTGTCTTTATATATTTAAAATCTGTGGTTTGTATGATGCTGTTTTTTTTCTTTTTTAATCTATTCCAATAAAGGTTTTGACAGCCTGACTGACTTCGCTTCCCCCTTCCTCCCAGCTGTGTTGAACAGCGACTAGGAGAAAGAGGGTGATCATCCAGGAAGAGGTGAACTGCAGCCAGAGAAAGGGGCAATTGCCTGGGAAAGGGTTTCCTTTTCCCTTTTTCTCCCACCTGTGGCAAGCCATGGCCAGGAGAAGGGGGGGTGTTCCCAGGAAAGGGCTTCATTTAACCCTTTTAACCCTAAAAGTGGCAGAAGCAAAACTGAAGGGTTAAATGGCTGGCAAGCATTTAACCTTTCGGTTTTGCTCTCCACCGCTTCAAAGGGGCGGGGAGCAAAATCAGAGAGTTAAATATGGGTAGAATTGCCTCCCAGGGGTTATTTTACTCCCTCATTTCTGCTGGCTCCCCTGTCTTGTGCTCCTTCATGCAGCCCTTTTAAAGGGGCTACATGAGGAATCCTGAGACAGTTAAGCCCAAACAGCCCCAAACAGCAAAGTGGCCGAAGTTCAGAAAATGTTTGGGGAGCACATCTTCCCCGAGCATCAGTTCCTGAGCCTCAAACTGGCTGAAGTACAGCCTGAATTTTGGCTCATGAGCCAGTTCATGCTCACCCCTATTGCAAACTGTCCAAAATATCCTGCCCCTTGATGTATCCAAAAAATATCAGTGTATGTTTCAGCATCATCGCATCGAAATTGCAGGAGGTCATCATGGCCCCTCTGTATACTGCCTTGGTCAGGCCACACCTTGAGTACTGTGGGCAGTTCTGGAGGCTTCACTTCCAAAAAGATGTGGACAAAATCAAGAAGGTGCAGAAGAGAGTGACGAGGATGACCAGGGGTCTGGAGACTGAGCCCTATGAGGAAAGGCTAAGGACCCTGGGAATGTTTAGTTTGGAGAAGAGGAGATTGAGGGGGGCATGATTGCTCTCTTTAAATATCTGAAAGGCTGTCATTTGGAGGAGGGCAAGGAGCTGTTCCAGTTGGCAGCAGAAAGGACCCAAAGCAACGGTTTTAAATTACATGCAGAGAGGTATCAGCTGGATATTAGAAAAAAACTTTTTCACGGTCAGAGTGGTCCAGAGGTGGAATGAGCTCCCTCGGGAGATGGTGAGCTCCCCTTCACTGGCAGCTTTCAAGAAGAGGCTGGATGAATATTTGTCAGGGATGCTTTAGGCTGGTCCTGCATTGGGCAAGGGGTTGGACTTGATGGTCTGCATGGCCCCTTCCAGCTGAGAACCAGGTGCAGGCCCATCTCCAAGAGAAGGATTTGCTATATACCAGATTTCCCAGTGTATATGTTTGTGTGCACGTATGTGCTTGTGTGTAACCAAGGGATACTATTGGCTGAACATGTCTTCATGACAACCTTCATAAAAAAACCTTTTTTTACCATACTGGCACTTTTAAAGTTAGAATACTGAGTAAAATGTTGGAAAGTAAAGTTTCCCTTGCTCGAAAGCCAGTTGAACCCGATTCTAGGGATGTGGTGCTCATCTCTTTTTACAAGCCGAAGAGCCAGTGCTGTCTGAAGATGTTTCCGTGGTCACTTCTGTAGTCACTTCCCACCGAAGTGGCACCTATTTATCTACTTGCAATTTCTTGCTTTTGAACTGGCTCACTCCGTCATGTGGCACTTGGGTCTCAAACTGCTGAACTACCAAGCTTCCGGTCGGCAGTTCAGCATCTTAACCACTTGAGCCACCAGTCAACTGCCACCTAATTCAAGCAATAGTCTCTAAATATGTGGCTATTTAATGAAAAGGATGGGTGGGAAGTGTGCTTTCAGTTCCTGTAAACAGACTTAGGTCGAATCTGCATTTATCTTTCCCACCCGTGTCCCAGCCTTCTGACTCCATCTTCAAAAAAGCTGTCTACATTTGGTGTCGTTTTCACACCTCAACAGTGCTGCATATGCTTATCACCCTCCTGTGGCAGCTCCACTGTCATTGCGCCTCTGCACCATTTTAAATGAATCTTCTCCAGACAATTCTCAAACAAGCGTAGAGAAAGCCGGCGTCACAGCAGCATGAAACTGATTTAAAATGCAAATGCAGATTTGACCTTAGTCTTAAATATGTCGAATATCTGTCAGCATGGTGTTTTGAAGAGAAGCAGCACATTCCCCACAAAGGTACTACTATGGGACTAGGTATTGGAATATTTGTGCCTTAAGTACCTGATTTTCCACATTTAGAGCATGCCAGGTCGACAGCAGTGTGCCAGCCCAGGCTGCTCCTGTGACCTCAGATGTGACCTCTACAACTCAGATCCATCGTGGGCAGAAAGTGCTCACTGGCCTCTCCTAAAGGGTCACCATCGGGGAGGTCACCAGGGAGGCCTGAGCTCTGCTCTCAGCCTGAGCTCACCACTGAAATGACAGACCAAAGCATGACAGGTTAATTAATGTCCTCCTTCCAAGAACTGCTGTGTTATACTACATATACCATGCTATATATAGCTTCTTCCTATCAGCAGTTCCTAATTAAATGTCACATTCTGGGCCTTGTTCTGTTGCACAGCAGTGGTGAGGGCAATGAACACCAGTTGTGAAGACAGAAAGGCATGAAGTGTACTCAAGCAAAAAACTGATTCATTCTATTGTATCTAAATGAAACAAAGCATAGATTTTGCAAGCTTAATCTTCAGCATCATTCTGCAGCCTGGCATATCATTAGTTTTCTTCTCTTTACTTTCCTGTCCTGGGCAATCCTCTGTGGTTCATTATTGCACCCCCCTCCCCACTGGGAGCTAAGAGTACACTGAGGAGATGGCATGTTCAGCCTAATGGCCCCAACTCTGGCAACAAATAAAAACAGAAATTCCTGAGGGTCTGCTCCTTTGAGCCTGAGGTGATCAGTTAAGAGTAATTGACTCATATTCACTCCCACCTATTCTAAACAAGCTCTCATGGGCACGATTAAAAAGTAAGCACCTGCCAGCCTGTTGTTAAGGAACTTATACAAGAAGTTTGAGAGTTCTGGCAAACTGGAGCCTCAGTGCATCATTAAGATTCAAGCTAGCTTCAAAGATTATTTTAAATAGAGAACTGCAGATGCTGGTTGTCTGGAATTAATGATAGTTTTGAAACAATGTCATAACAGGAAAATAAAGGTTCCTGTGCATAATGACAAAATGGGCCCAATGATTTCTATTTCTTACTTATCTTGCCCACTCTTTCCCCTGCTATTTCTCCAAGCAGGGTTTGGAAATTGTCTCTGTATGCTGATGTAAGAGTAAGATGTTTATGGGTCCACTTATTAGCAGAGTGAGCATGGACACCTGTAAGCCTTGCAGTGTCATATGTGAAGTCCATGCAATTCTTCCATCACCATGGAAAAATGTATTGATTTATGCTCACACCGCAGGTCATAGAGACTTGTGAGCATTCTTGATCCTCCACCACACATACAGAGGTCACATTTTTGAATGTGGAAACCATGGCCCACCCACCCCCCAAATGAAACACCACAGAAGTTATGGGTTAAACAGGGGATTTTATTTATACAGAAGGTGATCTCCACCAACACATTAAAGCATGGATTGCACTGTGCTGGCAAAGGGAGCCTCCTAACTGGCCATAGCCAGGTCCAGGATCCTTCTGGACCTTACTTATCATGGCCTGCATGTCAGTGCATAGAGGGGAGGGGGAGCACTGCAGCTGCCGTGGCTGAGGAGGGGGATGCTGGCTGTGGGTGCATTGTCTCTGTCTATGCCTGGCTTGGAATGTTGAGTTCTGATTCTTCTTTCTTGGGGGTCTCCGACGGCTTTCACTCTGGAGGCTGGGTCACAGTTGGAGTGAAGATCATGGGGCAGGCAAAGCCCTTGTTTCATCCTCTGCCCGTGTAGCAGCTCCTTCGGTTTGGGTCGCTGACTAGCTTAGGTGGGCTTAGGTGGGCTTTTGTAGTTATTTTGATTGGCTCTGGTCCATCCCCCTGACCCTTTTGAATCTTGTATATTATTCAGCTATGCCCACTTACTTTCATTCCTGACAGTGAATGTACGTGCAGATGACTTGCCTTTACTGACTCCAATAAACTTTACTCCTTTGGAAAGAAAGTTGCGGGGACTGATTGTGGCAGGACTCTGACAAGCACATTCCAGCCCATGACTGCAAAAGCCTCAAGGTTCATCATGTGCTCCCCCACACCACCAGCCAGTACCCTTGGCGGCTGTCAATACCATATGCCCAGGGCCACCCATGGTCCAACAGCATACCTCAGAGGAACTAGACCTGTGGCTGTCGAAGCCACTCCAATACCAAGGAGTGGGTACCAAACTTACCCCCCTGCTGGCCATCTGGGCCACTCCAACAACTCGACCTCCTGTCCTCCCAGTCTAGCTAACGCCCTGATGAACCCCAGTTGAAGGTATCTCAAGTGCAGAGGTGCTTCCTCTTGGGCATCCCCACCCTCCTGCTCAGCCAGGGCCCGGGGGCTGGGCCCTCACTTGCGTTGCCAGAAAAATGCATCACTTTCTCTCTCCCGCCCCCACTTTCTGCTCATCCTGCAGCTAGGAAGGTGCAGCTGGAAAGATATTTCTGAAAGGCACTTCCCAGGTCCAGTGAAACACTAGGATGCCCACAAAGGAGGGTGTCAGAAACCAATGAGGAGCTAGGAAGGCATTTCGGAGCTGAGGGAGGCAGGTCGTGATGTTTTCAGAGAGTGTATCTCTCCCACCCCCACCCTGCTTTCTGCTTATCCGGCAGCTCTGCACCTGTCAGGTATCCCTGCCATAAGGCTGTAGAACTTTCAGGTGGTGGGAACGTAGTAATTTAGTGCCCCATAGCTTTCCCGTGCGCTGGCTGGCCATCTATTGGTAGAGGTGTGGGGGCTCCTTTCCCCCCTTCGAGTATAACCCCAATGCTTCATGTATTCAAGTTATTCTTAACAATGCTTCTGTTCTAGTGACCTAGTATTGCAGTCTAATAAATACTATCCTTGTTTCAATGAATAAGGCCTGGTGTTTGACTGACTGAGGACTCTGACAGCACCTCTGTTCTCCTAAGCAGCAGAGAGAGCCTCACCAGGTGAGGCTGAGGGTTGGAGGGAGAGGAGATGGTTCCCCTTTGTCTACTGGGATCCTCACTGAAGGGGGAGCAAGCAGGCACAGAGCCACATGGCTTAAAAGGACACACAGACTCCTGCAAAAGCCCCTCACAAAGCACAGCTTGGTGCTTCTTTGTTTTAAAAGTCAGTAACCCATTGGTCTCTGTGGTCTAATGAATCTGTAAACCCTTGATTATTATTTCCACTCATCAATTCTGCCTCATCACTTTAGCTTCCCAAGAGAGGAAAGGAAAGTGGAGGAGAAAAACAGTGAGCACGAGGGAAACAATCTCTGCGATTAACAATTTGGTTTTAATCATCCCAGCTGCTTTTCAGATGTGGGATAGCCATTAGCATTTGGTGAGTAAAGGAGACTGAATCCTTTACTGGAGGAAGATCCCCCCCCATCTTGATGTGAAAAAACAAACCTGAGCGTGTCTCTTTAAGTTTCAGTGAACGATTTGGAGATGAGGACTGCAGCTTGGTGTGTGTGTTGTCTGCAAAGACCAAACTGGGAGAGGTCCAGGAAGTCAAATGTTAATAAATCACTGGGTTTGACCGGGTATAAATGTACTTGGAGAGCCAGAGGGTGAGAATAGTGTTTCACTTTCTGGCAACTTCAAACAGTGAAGTAGCCCAAAAGACCATCTCTTCCCACCTCCCTTTTCTCTTCCAAGGCTGCCTGGGAAACTTCTGCCTTCCTGGGAGATCAAGTACTTTTGATGGCTGGCACACTTGGGGCTTTGAATCATAGTTCACAGAATCATAGAGTTGGAAGGGACCTCCAGGGTCATCGAATCCAACCCCTTGCACAAGGCAGGAATTTCACAACTGCCTCCCCACCCCCACCCCCAGTGGCCCCTTAGTTGCTTGTGTGGTCCCAAAAAGAAGTAGGTCTGTTTGGATCTGAGCTGTGCAGCCTCTGGAAGAGGAGTAGGTGGTGTCTTCTCTTTCTGAAACAGAAGGAAAAGCTGCCTTTGGCTCTCATATCTCTTCTGGGTTTGCTTGTACTATTTGATGGAAACAGGCATTGGTCAGGGGGATTACATTAGATGGCCGTTCTTCCTCCAACTAGTAGTTAACATAGCTTGAAGGTGTACAAAGAAAAGCAACAGGTACAGCTTTTACCTCCCCCCCATGTTAGCCTGCTGACACTTTATATGGCTTATAAACTGTATAGCTGGACTGTGCAATGGACTACACGGTCTACTGGACAGAGGGCATGTGCCCAGCCAAGGGGAGCCTTGCACTGAAGCAGCATGTTAGACCAGACCAGCATGATGCCATCCGTCCCTGCCTACCCAAGGACACTGCAGACCCAGGTAGATGGCAAGTCAGCCTCCCTGATCCTGCTCACACAAAGATCCAGCAGCAGTTCCAGAAGAAAAGCCATACTCAGCTGCAAGAACCAGGAATATTCCTGCCCAGATGCCACGAACAGCTCTCTTCTCCGGCATGCAGGCATCCCCCCACACACACATCTCTTGCACATTGGGATCCCCAGGTGAAGCACGCATGCAGCCTCAGCCTAAACAAAAGAAGCTCTTTCCCTGATAGGATTAGGAAGCCAGTCCATCTGCAAGCCACCCATCCTGCTGCTGCTGCTGTTTAAACATCTGGTTGTTGAATCAACTACCAAGGATGCTGCCAGACTGTTAATCTGTTCTCTCCTTTCGTCTACCTTTCTCTCTGAGAGATGTCACTATGAGAGAAACAGTATTTCTATTGCCCAACCATTAATCCCATTCTCATGACCCATCTGGATTTGTCCAGTATTTCCTGAAGGACTACGTGACAGAGGAAACATCTGCCCTTAGTCAGTTTGGGGTATAAAAGGAGAGAGAGAGAGTCACCCCATTTCTCTCTCTGCTTCTTCTCTCCCCACCTCGCCCTACCTCATGGGTTCCATTCTAGCACTGGTCGGGACTTCTCACATGCACTGCCAGTCAGTGCACAATCCCTTTCCTTAGTGTCACTCCATTTTTCACTGCAGATTCTAAAAGTATCACCTCTCAACAAAACTACCTGCTAATGCAAATGTCTCTAGATTTTTCTGCCTTAATTTCCTAGTTCTGCACTGTGTGTTTTGATGGCTTGATTTTATATTTTTGTCTGTGTGAATATTCCCTTAGTAAAAGAAACTAGTGATTTTCAAAGACCTAGTCTCTGCGTCTATTTTTGGGACTTGGATAAAGTAGGACTTTGGTATATAAAGGTCATGATCCTATAGTTATGCCAACTGCACATTAACATTGTAATTCCCCAACATTTTATTAAAGAAATATAGCAATTTGGCTAACACCCAGCCCACCTAGAATATAGCTTTCTGGCTATAAGATTCTCCCTCCTCCAAACTTGCAATCCTTTCCTCTCTTAAAATGGGAATAATGGTGGCATTTGTAGCCTCTGGTGATCGTTTCAAGGTCTCTGCATTGAGTTTGCCAAAGATATGTAGAACTATTGATGAATTTTAGGTTTAAGGAAAAAATACAACAAGCTTTCTCAGCAGGAAGCTTAATGCTTTATTAAATGCTGAGGAAGCTGTCCATTGCGCAATTTTTTTTAAGTGTGTCTCTTGAAAGAGAATTCTCGGTTACAAAGTACGAACTCTGATTCTGGATTTGAGAAGTGAATTCCCTTTGTGAAACATATATTTGGGAAGTAAATTCCCTCTGTGGAGTGTGTATTTGGTAAGTTAACTAAATTTCCTAGAAGTTTGTGGAACTTTTCAAGTGCTGATTGAGAGAGAGGTTTTAGGTTGATGAAAGCCATTAAAACTAAGGTTAGAAATCGACTAGATATGGATCACCTGGAGAACTTAATGAGAATAGAACTGCATATGTCCCTTCCCCTCCCCACAACAGACACCCTGTGAGGTAGGTGGGGCTGAGAGAACTCTAACACAAACTGCTCATTCAGGAACAGCTGTGCCAGAGCTTGTGACTGATGTAAGGTCACATCAGCAGGTGCAAGTGGAGGAGTGGGGAATCAAACCCGGTTCTCCCAGATTAGAGTCCGCGCACTTAACCACGACACCAAAATGGCCTGCTTCTGCCTCCAGGCTCCATGTGGAGCCCCTCAGATGCCCAGCCATGCAGCTCCTATCTGCCTTTGAGCTTGCACTGAGTTGAATTGTGAGTGAAGGGCGGTGGCCACCAGACCTGTCTGGCAAGACCACCCTTGATTGGCCAGGGCTCCCATGTTGAGCAATAATTGGCTCACCCCACCTGTGTGCTTCATCCAAGGAAATGGGGGGGGGCAAACACCGGCACCTACTCCATGGGCAGGCACCAGTCCTCCCACTAATCAGTTATAGCCAATGCAGCTAACACACCTCAGGACTTTTTAAAAAATAGGCCTATGTGCCACTACCAAATAGGAAATACTTTCAACCAAATGAGTAAGTTACCGTGTATCTCAGAAAGAGTACATCAAGCAACACTTGGGGCTCCAGTGGGAGGGGGGAAATGAGAAAGTCCCATTCAGTAGATGGAAATGCCTTCTGCTAGCAGACATTTTCTGCAGGCTTTGAAGCCACTATGTTATCATGAGAATGTGCCTTATGAGTGCAGTTCTGGATGCTTGGCCTTGCCACAGTAGTGTATACTAGTTTATTTAGAATTTTGTTTTGATTACAAAAATCATCATCAAACAGATTATAATACCTGCATATCCTGTTGCATAAGCTGAGATATTATCAGTGAGTGGGGAAGCTTCCTTGCTTGGGTTCCATTCCTTTCCGAGCCTTTTGACAGTGCATGTTAATGTCATTTGATGGCTGAGGCTAGGAAGGGTAGCAGTAAATCCACCAAAAACTGAAGAAGATGCAATAAATAATAGACTGAGGGAACTGGAAAAGCCAGCTGTCCCTAACTGGAAAATCCTACACTGAAAAGGACAATACGTGCTTAACTAGGAGTCTCTGATTTGAGGAGTGCTGTTTTTCAGCATTTTTTATCCACTGTAATGCTCAGGCACTTTCCCAAGGGCAATCCTCCTTAATCACAGGGTTTTCCAGTAGATCTCTACCATGGCGGATGCTAAAGATTATACTTCCCAGGGAGCAATGGCTATATGGCCATCTGACAGGAATGCTGATTCTATGAACTTAGGCAGATCATGAGAGGGAGGGCAGGAAGCATTGTGCCACTGCTTAGTTCTTTTGGGGAAGTAGTTATGAATTTCCTGCATTGTGCAGGGGGTTGGACTAGATGACCCTGGAGGTCCCTTCCAACTCTATGATTTTATGATTCTAAGGTTTGTGGGGAAGAAAGAAATGTAAGGTGAGACATTTAAATTTGGAAGGAGGAAGTGACCTCAGAGGAAGGGCCAGGGAAGAAAGCATGGATTTCTAGAGCAGAAATAAAATACTAACTGTGATCCAAACATCATTGTTTCTGCTGAAGATTGCTTGAAGTTGTGTTGATAGAACCGTTTTATACAAAATCTGTCTTTTTTAAGTTAGAAATTTGACAAGAAGCCCACTTGAAATGCACACCACTGACATAAACATAAGTGGTAGAAATGAGGAGAAGCTAACAGGAAAGCTTTTAAAATTTATTTTGAGAACTTCGACGTCAGTGACACTGTTAAATATATATAAAACCTACATAGAAGGGAGCTGAACCAGAAAGTTTGAGTTGTCCAAGGCTTCCAATTAAGTTCATTTCTAAAGAATAATTTTAAGGTATTATTGGGATGCCAGCCTCCAGGTGGGACCTGGGGATCTCCTGGAATTACAGGTCATCTCCAGACTACAGAAGTCAGTTCTTTGGAGGGTGAGCACTATGGTGTTGTACCCAGGGCCGGATTTAGATGAAGAGAGGCCCTAGGCTACTCCACTTGTGAGGCCCCACCCAATCCCCAATCCTCATGACTAGAAGAAAATGGAAGAGTGTTATAAACAAAACTGAGAGAAGCCAAGGATGATGACGGGTATTTAAAATTCTGCAATTCCCAATTTCTCCTCTAAAGAACATAAGATGTTATTGTTGTTATAGTGATTAAAAAAATGCATAAATGTTAAAATTAACACAGAAAAACTTTTGCAATAACTGAACTTTGTAAACCTTTTGAGGAATAAGCATTAATTTTTAGAAAAATGAAGTTGTAATGCTATTCTTAAAAAACAACAACCGTGAGTTTACAGATTATATTGCCTGGGAAGTGTAAATAATATGATCATGATTACCTGACAGTGTGGCACTTTTAGAATCTACTTTATGTTGTCACTAAACAGTCAGTTTTAAAATCCATATTAAGAAGTAAACTACAACCATCAAATACAGTAAGACTAAAAATGTTTTTTTCTAGCTTTCCTCATAGCAAAATCATCCAAAACTTCATCAAAATCTGTTCGTCTGTCACTTTCAATGAACAGAATGCTCAGTACAGATAACCTCTCTTGAGACATCGTGGCCCTTAATTCATTTTTAATTCTTTTGAGTTTTGAAAAATACCTCTCTCCTGAGCAGTTAGTAACCATAAAGCTAAGAAATAGCCACAAGATTGTTTCCACATTGGGAAAGGCCATCTGAATTTTTTCCTTGTATATAATTTGATAAAGGTCTGTATGAGACAGAGAGTGCTCTTCTGTAAGCCTATGGCTTTGTCTCACATACAGGTGAAAGTGCAAAAATTCATCAATAAGTTTCAGGCCAATACCTTCTCAGTATACTTCCATCAACAGTTCAACACCTTGCTGAATTTCTTGCTTAGATGCTGTCAAATTAGCAAGAATGGAAAACAATTGTGCAACATCACCGTACACAGTACTTCTTTTTAAATTGGCTTGAAGTGCATTTAGTATAGGAATAGAGGATTTTATCCTAAACTTATCTCTTGAAGAAAGTGCATCTAAGGCATCAGGTGCACTTAGTAAACTGTACAAACTTGCACAAGAACTCAATAACAGATCTGATTTCTGAAGGGCTTTGCTGACCTTGTGAAAATGACCTAGCCCACAGGTTCAAAAATGCAGCATAAACACAAATTCCAGTTCTTCCATTTTCTGCAAAAGATTCTTAGCTTGAAGCCTGGTCTCCCCCTTCCCATTAACGTCAGTTTAAGAATGACTGAGGGCATCAGTGATAGCACTGTAACTTTCCAAAACAGCTTCTATGCCTTTTGCGTGTACATACCACCTAGCGTCTGACAGATATTTAGGCACTTTAGACTTAGGTGGTGTCAGTTCCCTCAGATAGTCAGTCAAACACCAGGCTTCTTCAGAAGATAATGCTTATTGAAAGAAAATACTGAAGGTGCAGCACATACTTTTGTCAGTGATACTTTGGAATAGCAAGCAGTCTAAGTTATAGCCCATTCAAATGGCCCCCCACCCCCTAAGCCAATGGCTACCTTGCACGTGCGCGCAAAAACCCTAAAGTGAAAGTTTAAGAAAATAACCCAGTCCAGTAAATTCCCAGCACCAGGATGGCAGCAGCTTGAGACCCAAAGTCAGGTGAAGTTGATAAGATACAAAGCAGACAGTTCTAAATCAGTACAAGACAAGAGGCTCCAAACCCTCCTGCATTCCAACAGTTGAACGAATGCCTCCTTCTAATTTACAATGGCAGGGTACCTGACATCTTGCCCTCCCCGAAAGTCACTCCCCCCCAAGTTTCCCTGGGTAATGGCGGTGGAAGGTGCGAATGAGACGGGGGGCATTGATATGATCTACCCAGACCCACTCCTGATGCTGAGGCCCAAAATCCACCCACTCAACCTGGTAGTACAGTTTATTGGAGAGATTTTAGAGTCCAAGATGTCAGCTACTTCGTAATGGGGTTCTCCATGAACCATTAGAGGTGGAGGTACAGCAGATTGAGGTTACTACACGTTGGCCCCAGGATCATGCTGTAATAACCTGAGCTAAAACACAGGATGTAAATATGTGAACGATTTGGGAAAAACAAGTTCAGCATTCACTTCACTGATCATACGTTTGATTGGGTACGGCCCCACAAACTTCCAACCCAATTTCCGGCTTAATGTTCTGCATGGAAACATAAACAGAGTCTCCTGGTTTGCGATCCCACCCTTTATCCCTCTTTATGTCAGCCTGGGCTTTGTAGTCCTGCTTAGCAGGCTCCAAAGTTTTGCAAAGAATTGGCCAAACTTCCTGCAAACTCTTGCACCAGTCCCCCGTCTCTCCTGAAGGCAGTTCAGTAGTGTCAAAGAATGGGAGAGGGGTGGCCTCATAACCGTGGATCGCCATGAACGGAGTGACCCCCATAGATAAGTGACAAGTGTTATTGTAGCAAAATTCGGCCAGAGGCAACAACCCTTCCCAATCGTCTTGTTGAAAGTTTGTGAAACAATGCAGGTATTGCTCCAGGATTGGATTAACCTGCTCAGTTTGTCCGTCAGTCTCGGGGTGATAGGCACTACTAAGTCCGCGCTTGACTCTCAGAAGTTTCATTAGTTCACTCCAAAAGTGGGAAACAAATTGCGAGCCGTGGTCGGGGACTACCTTCCTCGGCAGAGTATGCAATTTGAATACGTGGTGCATAAAAGCTTTAGCCACCCCCTTTGCTGAAGGTATAGTCTTAAAGGGGACAAAGTGCGCCTGTTTGGAGAAAAGATCCACCACCACCCAAATCACCGTTTTCCCCTTGCTTGGAGGCAGATCAGTGATAAAGTCCATAGAGATCACCTCCCAGGGTTGAGCCAGGGTGGGGAGGGGGTGCAGAAGGCCAGGAGGTTTCCCTGGCCAAGGTTTTCTCATTAGGCACGTCTGGAAAGACTGAACGAACAGGGAGAGATCTCGCCTCATACCTGGCCACCAAAACTGACGTTGGAGAAAATGCAAAGACTTAACAACCCCCCAATGTCCTGCTAAGTTTAGAACTGTATGCCAGTGACATGATTTCTCCCCGCAGAGACCATGGCATGAACAGTTCCACCCCTTCATTGTTCAGTTCCACTTTGTCCTCAGGGGAAAGGGTGGAGGCAAACTTCTGTTCCCATGTGGGATCGGATGGGGGGCGGGGCCTTGGACTTGCTACATGTTGTAACCACACACCCCAGTTGAGTGGGTGTGAACATGGAGTCCAGTACCTCCTCTCGCTGACTATCATGTTGTGGGAGGCTGGACAGCGCATCAGCCAAAGAATTAGCCTTCCCCAGGAAATGGTGGAGGGTGAAATTGAACTTAGAAAAGAAATCCGCCCAATGGAGCTGTTTACTGTTTAGGTTCCTGGGAGTCCGAATGAGTTTGAGGTTTTTGTGATCAATCCAGACCTCAAACGGCACCCTCGCCCTCTCCAGCCAGTGATGCCAGGTTGACAGCGCTAATTGAATAACCTCTGCCTTTTTATCCCACACCGACCGATTGTGTTCTGTCTCGTTAAATTTCCTGGAGACGTAAGCCAGCGGGTGTAACTTCCCATCCTCTCCATCTTGCAAGATGGTACCTCCCATGGGGACATCTGAGGCATTGACCTGCATTATAATTTTTTTGAGTTCATTTGGTTGCGCAAGCACTGGCTCTGATGTAAAGAGTGCCTTGAGTTTATCGAACGCCTCTTGGCACTCAGGTGACCAGTCCAACTTAGTGTCGTAGCGTGCACAACGCTGGCTGGCACGTCAGTGCCCAAAGGGAGTTAGAGTACCCAAAGAAGACTGGAGTCCAGAACTTAGGTGCAAATACAAAGTGAATTTCATTTACACTCTGCCACCACCTATATACAGTTCTCAGTGTCAAAGTGCTCCGCTGCGATCAATCCAAGTGAAGAGCTAAATCCACTGTACACTCTGTACATATATACAGCCTCTGGCCAATCAGCACACAGCTGATGCAATCCAGATGCAATACTCAGTGTCAGGCTGGACTGCCTCAGACCGGTTATGGCCAGCCTCTTTGCAGTCACATGCTGGCACTAGCTGTCATTCTCTCTGACACGAGATCAAACTCATCTAGGCCAGCCTTACCAAAACCAGTGAATCACAACACTTAGACAATTGACACCATCAATATTTCTTTTCATATCCAAGAAGTTCTGAGGAAGGGGTTACAAGTGCATGCTGCAGGCACGGACAGGGCTCTGTGAAGTGTGAAAGATGGACTTCCCTGCCTGGGAGGGGAGAGGCCAGTGCCAGTCACATGTACTTGCTCTGTTCAAGCCATGAAGGAGGGAAGGAATGGAAGGGTATTTGGGAGAGCTTGCTTGCCTGGTCTGTCTGCCCCAGCCGGCCCCCCACTCGCACTCTCCCATTTATTACAGTGCTGCACCTACCACTACTGAGCTGACCCTTGAGCTGGGGAAGGCTGTGCAGCTGGTGGTTGACTCTGGGCTGCTGGCTCTGGAGTCCTGGAGTCTGTACTCTTGAGTAGTGGCACCAGGGATCTAAAAGGGGTGGAGCTTGTCAGTCCAACCCCTGCACAGTCTCATCAGGCCTGGCCTGAAGGCAATTGGAGCCATTTGGCCAAATTGGGCCCTGCGGGCCTCTCCTAAGGGGACTCTCCCATACCAGGGCAATCTAGATGGATTTTATTCATATCTCTAAGATTCTGCAGACTTTGACTGTGAACTGGGGCTCCACAAAAAACATTTCCAGTTGGGCCCCAGAGTTCCAAATTGGGCCCCACTGGCTGGCCCTGAGTCTCATAGTTGCTGGGCCCAAGTTGCCCTGTCCTCGCATGAAGTCTGGGGTTTTCAATTTTGAGAGGGGGAGACTACCCACGGGGGGTGGGCTGTGGAGGCCCCCTAGATCTAGAGGCCCTAGGCTTCAACCTATACATAAATCCAGCACTGGTTGTACCCCACAGAGACCCTTGTCCTCCTCAGGGTCCACCCCTGAGTCTCCAGGAATTTTCCAACCTGGAGCTGGCAACCTGAGTGGGAAGAGATATATGACAATTTTTTTAAAAAATTGAATTTTGAAAGAAGGAAATGACTTTAGAGAAAGAAGTGGTTGGGGGGGTGCCCTGAAAGTGACATCACAGGAAGGGGTGGGGTTTGGGTGCAGTGTGCTGGAAGTGACATCATTGGAAGGGCTGGAGCTTGGAAAGTGACATCACTTGACCTTTGACCTAGAAATAACATTACAGGACATGAAATCACTTAGAGTGATGTAACATCCTGGCTCCACCCCCAAAGTCTCCATATATTTCCCAAGTTAGACCTGGCAACCTTAAGCCTTGGTCACCCTAGTGGATGACTTTCACTGGGAGATATACAGAGGAGGTGTGACTTGGTTGATTCTTCTGGACCTCTCAGTGCCTTTGGGTACCATTGATCATGGTATCCTTCTGGACCACCGGTCTCAGCTGGGACTGGGAGGGTCCTACATGGAGGGTATATTTCAAAAGGTGGTGCTGGGAGACTTCTGCTTATCCCCTTGGCCTTTGGCCTGTGGGGTCCCACAAAATTCTGCCCTGTCCTCTATGCTCTTTGACATCTACATGAAATAACTGGGTGAGGTCATCTGGAGATTTGGGCAGGGCTGTCACCAGAACCATGTGGATGACACTGAGCTCTATCTTGCTCTTCCATCTGATCCCAGGGAGGCTGTAGAAACCCTGAACCAGTACCTGGAGGCAGTTTTGGAGTGCATGTGGGCTAATAAATTGAAGCTTAATTAAAAAAAGATTAAAGTTCTACTGGAAAGTGGAAGGTCTGCCCTGGGATTGAAGATGTTACCCATTCTGGATGGGGCTGCATTCCCCTTGAAGGATGTTGAATGGAGTGGACTGTAGGGATCATATCACTCCAGTCTTGGCCCATCTACCCTGAGTCCAATTTGTTTTTAGGTGCTGGTCTTGACCTTCAAAGCCATATATGTTTTGGGACTAACATACCTAAAGGACTGCCTACTCCCTTTAGGACCTGCCCAACCACTGCAATAATCTTATGAGGCCCTATTTCAGGTGCCCCTACCTTCTGAGATTAGGGGTGTGGCCATTGAAGAGAGTCATGGCACCAAATTCTGGAACTCTGTTCCCAGGGGGACTCCTCTGTCGCCTTCGGCTGCCTGTTGTCTTCAGCCAGCAGGTGAAGGCTTTTTGTTCTCTTTGTCATCCCTTCAATGATCACTCCTTCCGAACCCTTGTTTTAATTGCTGTTTTTATATTCTGTAAATATTTTAACTCTGTTTTTAATTGTTTGATGATGTGTGTTGGGGGGGGTAAATGGTTTTAAAATGTGATTTTATTATATATATTTTAAATTTTTAACTGCTTGGTGGCTCTTGTAAGGACAGAAAGGTGGGATACAAATGTTGTAAACAGACAAAAACAACCACATATCTGACTTAATCCTGGCATCTCTTGTAGTAAGAATGCAAGATGCAATTTGAAAAAGGGCTTTGGATACATTTTGTTCTGAAAAATTTAGCCGCAGCTCCATCCTGTAGAAATCAATAGGAATAGTTAACCATAACTACCTTAAGTCTCTTGAGTTTAAAAGGAATTAGGCACAATTAAGTTTCTCCAGATCAGGGCCACCCTATTCAAAACATTTTTTGATCAAATGAGTTTCTGAATTTTGTCAATAAGATGCCTTAGAGATCCTTATCCCAAGATACCGTCTTTCTCTTGATGTTGTTGTTTCTCCAGTGGCAACACAGACTTTGCAATTTATCTCATGAGATGGACAATACTTTAAAATTTTACTTCGGAATAGTCATTGGAGCCTTTTTCTTGACTCCTTGTACATTATTTAAAAGCGCTGCTACTGTGTCAGTCCAGACTACAAAGGTAACCAAAGAGGTAAGCAATGATCCCTGTTTACTGGTTCACTCTTGGGAAGTCTAAGCTTTGCTTATGTATTTATTCTGTGAACAGACAGTTGGAACCCTGTGGAAGTCTTGCAGCTTCCTGTTTCACAGAAAGTTTGTAAAATGGGAACATGTGCAGATGTAAACTAGTTTGTGATAGCAATAGGAATAAGCATCTGTGCAATATATTAGAATTATTACCTCATGTTAAATACATTTAACTTTCATTCTTTGATTGACAGATATTAGCCAATACATATTTTAAAGTAAAATGTCTAATAGTAATATAAAAGTGAATAATCTTTGTAATTTTGTTACCGGTGACCATATACATGGATATAAATAGCACTTTATATTTGTATGAGCAGCATCTATATTGGTTATGTATAATGTTCAGATTTGCTGGCTTGTGCTATAACAAATAAAGATTGAGACTGAGTATGAATATCTGAGTTTTGCATGAATCCATGTTTTTTCTTTGAATTTTCTGTCTAATGAAACAGTTTGTATCTGAACCTTCAGTACTAATGATGAAAATTCATGTTGAAATGATTAAGTAAGCATTTACCTTATATAAAGTTTAAAATTTTCATAAACATGCTTTTGATTCATAATGAAGGCTCGCAAATATTCTGCTATTATTGCTGCCATTCTAAAAATAGTCAAAGCAATCAAAACATATATTTTAAAAATCTAGTAATGAGGAATTAATGAGGAATTTCCTCCTCCTCTTCTTCTTTTACTAGTGTTACTGCCATTTAGTAATATTTATTGCATCTTCTTCATTATAACCAGAATCTCTTGAAGTTTTCCCACTTACTGTATATATTATTCCAAGAATCATTAGTTAATGTTTGGAACAGAATTTTTAAATATATGGATAACTATGCTACATATAAGTACGTTAAGGGAATAGAGAGTGGACCATTCTATGGTAACTGCTTAAGTCTTGAGATGTTTAGAACTGACATTATAGCTGTGGACATGTTACTTTGTTTTGAAAGTTTTAATTATTTAATAGGGTATCTACCTCATAGCCATGCTTATCCTCTAATGTGGAGTAACTAATCAGTGTAGTGGAGCTACATAGGTCTAAGGTATAGGGTTTTACAAACTCAGGGAAACCCAGCTTTGCAGAAAAATCTTATATTTTTGAAAAACAAATCAAGTCGTAGGGTACCCATAACAACATAAGAGAAGCCAATGTTGGATCAGGCCAATGGCCCATCCAGTCCAACACTCTGTCACACAGTGGCCAAAAAATACCAGGTGCCATCAGGAGGTCCAGCAGTGGGGCCAGGACACTAGAAGCCCTCCCACTGTTGCCATCCCCCCCCAAGCACCCACAAAAGGATTAAAGACAACATCTATGCATGGGCAGAAGTCACAAAAATGCCAAATGTTGGGCACAAAAAACACAGTGGCAGCCAAAAGAAGCAGGTAAGATTGTTTCTGCCTGCCAGCCCTCACTCCCCTAATGTGCTGGCTGTGGCTTGGCTCCCCCATCCACTTGCTTCTCTTCCTCATGCCACAACAGTGGGAGCAGAAAGGCTGGTCAGCAAGTGAGAGACTGAGTGGGCAAAACCAAACTGAGCAGGTGGAGATAAGGCACGCAAACAAATGGCCTAGGCTTCATTTTTCAACATAGATGATCAGACCAAGGCTATACATCAGTGCAATATGCTGTCGGTGGGGCTTAAAGACAATAAAGAAGTTTCAATCTGTGTTTCAGATATTCCAAATGATCAATCTTGTTGGCAAGAGCATGGACACAGCCAATGAATCAGTAGTGAAGGACTTCTACTTTACAGAAATGTCTGATCTCCCAGAAGTACGGATTTCCCTCTTTGTAGTTATTCTGCTGATCTATTTGTGTACTTTAGCTGGAAATGGTGCTATCCTCATGGCAATAGGGACAGATGTTCACCTCCAGACTCCCATGTACTTTTTCCTCAGTAATTTATCTTTGCTGGATGTTCTTTGTCCAACTGTCACAGTACCAAAGATGCTGCACATTTTCTTGACAGAGGACAAGACCATCTCATATGCTGGTTGTGCAGTGCAGCTATTCTTTCTCATAGATATGGTGGGCACTGAAATTTTCCTGCTAGCCGTGATGGCATATGACCGCTATGTTGCCATATGTAGTCCTTTGCAGTATGCAACCATCATGAGTAAACAACGGAGTGCTAAGCTGGCTGCTGGGACCTGGATAACTGGCATTATCAACGCCTTGGTTCATACCTCCTTAGCCTTTACACTATCTTTCTGTGGGCCCAATAAAGTTGACCAGTATTACTGTGATCTCCCCCAAGTGCTTGCCCTTTCTTGCTCTTCTACATACCTCCCTGAACTAGTCGTTCTTCTTGTGGCTGGTATCATAGGTAGCAGCGCATTCCTGATCACACTGATTTCTTATCTCTATATAATTTCTACTGTTTTGTGCATGCCATCCACAGAGAGCAGACAGAAAGCCTTTTCCACCTGTGGATCCCATTTGACTGTAGTTTGTTTATTCTATGGAGCCACCATATTCACCTATGGACGACCAACTTCAGCCTATTCACCCAAGCAGGATAGGATCGTTTCCATGCTCTATGTGGTCATCACTCCCATGTTAAATCCCATGATCTACAGTTTGAGGAATAAGGATGTTAAAAGGGCCTTAGTTAAAACACTCAGCCTAAAAAGATTTTCCTAGCGGTGTTAAGGTAGTATGTTTGCTTACAGTCAGAGGGAACAAACAAATGAGTAGGGATGGGAATGAACAGGGAAAATGTGGTTTGGTTCAGTTTGAGGTTCATGGCATGCCCAGTTTGTGAACCATGAACTGTCATGAACTTTTAGCAGTTAGTTTGGTATACAGCCAGTTGGGTGTAGAGGTTAGGAGCATGGACTCTAATCTGGGAGAACTGGGTTTGATTCCCACTCCTTCATGTTTGATTCCCACTCCTCCTTGGGTCAGACACAGTTCTCTCAGAGCTGTTCTGGAAAGAACAGTTCTTGAAAGAGCTCTCTCAGCCCTTCTCTCAGGGGGAGGGAAAGGAGATTGTAAGCTGCTCTGAGACTCCTTCAGGTAGTGAAGCGTGGGGTATGAATCCAATCTCCTCCTCCTCCCTCCCTCCATCCTCCTCTGTTTCAGATTGTGAGGGTCATGACCCAGTAGAACAAATCCTGTGTAGGCTAGAAACACCACACTTACTGGAAGTGTCTGCCTGACTCTCCTCTACCTGCCCTCCAAATTTGGTGATGATTGGATTTATGAAAGAAGTTTGGCGATGATTGAATTTACTGCAGGAAAGTGGTTTCCAGGGAAATGACCATTTGTCATTTCCCCTGAAATCACTTTCCTGAGTGTACCTTCTTTGGGGGGCCATAAGTCAGATCCAATCCTCACCAAAATTGGAGGGCAGGTAGAAGAGAACCAGCTAGAGATCCCCTATTAGTGTGGTGTCTCTAGCTTGCACAGGATCCATTCTGTACACTCTTGAACCTTCTGAACCTGCACCTGACTGTCATTTTGACAGGTGCAGGTTCAGGAGGTTCATGACTGTATAGAACAGATCCAGTACAAGCTAGAAACATCAAAGTCACAGTGGACCTCCTCCAGATGCTCCTCTACATGCCCTCCAAGTTACACCCCCCCCCGGTTGCTTTGAAGTTCAGTAAACATTTAGATTGACAGTCTGTCTGGAAATGTATCCGCTCACAAACCAACACGAACCTCCACAAACAGCTTGAAAGTTCATGGAAAGTTCGTGCCAGTTGACCTGCCATGAACTTCACTTTGCAAATGGCCAAAAGTCATCATGAACTTTAGTTTGTGAGCCTGTTCATGCCCATCCCTACAAATGAGGCTCTTTTTTCTGTGAGACAATGGTGGCTGCAACTAGCAGTGGGATGTTGGGTGATGGTGGTGGAATCATTTGTCCCAGATTTTTCTTTGGTTACACTAGGTGAAAGTGCTTTATCTTATGTACACTGATTATCATATTTGTGACTAAGAAAGCATTTGTGACAAAGAATGCATGCTGGATATTTTCTTATCTCTGAGGGAGAAAGTTTTGCTTGGCTGCTTCTCTTGACCGGAATAATTTGCTGTGTGGTACAGTAAATGCTCTTCCCCCCCACTTTGCTTAGGGTATGCTGTGATTGTTTGGATTAATATGAATGTGGATGGGATAAAGTGGAACCTGAGGAGACCAAGGCTATTATCTTTTCCAGATCAGCAGTAGAAGGTGATCCACCAGTTCCATCAGGCATTGAGTGGGGGTTGAGGATTAATGGAAATGAAGGGGTGGGGACTCATAGAAATGCAGTGACAGCCAGTGTAGTGTAATATTTTGGGCCAGGTTAGGACCAGAGACCCAAGTTCATATCCCCACTCTGCCCTGAAAGCTTGCTGAGTAATCTAAGTCCCATTCTCAGTTCTCAGCACAATTTGACACATAGGTTGGTTGTTGTGAGGATAAAATGGAAGAGATGAGAATGAAGTTATGAGCTGCTTTGGGTCCCCATTAGAGAGAAAACTGGGATATAAATATCAAAGTAAATAAATACTTACAGAGCCAAGCTGACTAAGGTAAAAGGAAATCCCATGGTGTGAGTTTTCTAGGACACGTTGGGAAACAAAGTAATAATATTTTTTTACAAAACTGTCAGAATGTACATTAGGTCAAGCCTGTCCTCTGTATTCAGTGACTGGTGCCTATGATGTGTACAACTGCCCATATGAGTATAAATAAAAACTGTCTTGTTCTTTGTAATGTCTTACCATCTTTGTGATGTAACAAAGTTCGAGTCCAGGGGCACCTTTAAGACCAACAAAGTTTTATTCAAGGTATAAGTGTAGCCCAGAGACACTGCCTTACTCTAGGGTAGCCCCAACAGCAGGGGCACCCCACTTTCTAACCTGAGCCAGAGACCCACTGTCAGCCAGGCTGGCATGGCCTGGAATGTGTAGGGTGTTCCTTGCCTCCCTCCCTATATCAGGGGGTCATGTATGAAGGGGGTATTTCTGGGGCTTCCATGTTCTATCCCACCATTCCTGACACAAGAGTTCATGATGTCCTAAGTTCTAGCTCTCAATAAGCTGAAACTTCTGAAGGAACATTGTTGAGTGACTTGACTGGGAAACCTGTCAAGAATCTCCTACTGCCTCTACCCACATTTCTTCTGAAGATGAGTGGAGACAAGGAGATTATGGTACCGGTAACCACAGATGGCCTGGCACCCATCACCACTATGCCAGTGACTACTCCAGTCACCACCCCTCCAGTTTCCATCCCCCTGACACTAGTACCGGTGTCGGGGGGCATGGGAGGGATGATTCCTAAGCTGTTCAGAGACTCGTCCAGGTCCAGGCGATGGGGCCGGTTTGGGGCTGAGACCCAGGAATCATGGCTGTTGACTTCCGCTCCAACGGGTGGGAGCTGGTACAATTGCAGACCCTTGCAAGGCCCCCCTCACCATGATGGGGCAGAGGAGGGGGCCGGGGGAAGAACACCTTGTTCAGCTGGAGCTCTCCCAGTCCAAGGTGACTTGCATGTTGGAGATGTTGCTGGATATTCCGAGGCTGGCCACTCAAGTCATACAGGGGGAACTGCACTTACATCCTCCAGCTTCCCCCCCTGGTGGTGGCAACACCCCAGAACCTACTGGCTGGGCTGCCACCAGGGCTGGCCCCTGCACCCAGCCCACCAGAGGCCCCTCCATGCAAGCACCACCTGAAAGAGTTACTGGAAGCCACATCTGACGGCACCCCCGGAAAAGCTGGCTTTCTTCATGCTGCAAGTGGAGAAGTTTGTGCAGTACTGGGGCCATCTGTTCCCATCTGATGAGCAACTGGTTGCCTACATTGCCTCTAAGCTGAGGGACAGACTGGCTGATTGGTATGTCAGCCTTCAAAATGCCCAGGGACCGGAGTTACTGAAAGTCAACGCCTTCACGTGGGCCCTCCACGTGCAGTACGAGGACCTGATAGAAGAGTTGAAGGTGCGCAACAACCTCCGTTCTCTGAGGCAAGGGGACCATCAGAGAGTACTCCGAAGAGTTCAAGAGGTATGCAGTAAAGATACAGGGGTGGCCTGATGGGGTATTGGTAGAGCAGCATATAGCCTCACCAAAACTCCGATTGTGCCATTGAATTACTCCTGGGGCAGAAACTGCCCAAAGGCAAGCTGTACGCCATGAGCCCAGGGGAGAAGGAGGAGTTGCGGAAGTTCATTGACAAAAACTTGGCCCATAGTTTCATATGCCCCGCCTACTCCCCATTTGCCACCCCAGTTCTCTTTAGGAAAAAGAAGGATGGGGGGCTTCAGTTGTGCATGGACTATAGGGGTTTGAATGCTATATCTGCCAGCAACGCTTACCCACTCCCCCTAATCAAAATTCTTTTGGCGGAGGCTGCCACAGGGAAGATCTTCACAAATTTGCGGGACGCATACTTTTTGGGTGTGCATAAAGGAGGGGGACGAGTACAAAATGGCGTTCAACATCCCTTTGGGTCAGTTCAAGTACCAGGTGATGCTGTTCAGGCTCCAAGGGGCTCCATGTCAGAGACTTGACGCTTGGGTTATTTTACACTGAGTTCATTGTGTCTACTATCTTGTCTTTCACTTGTGCACTTGCATAGCATTGCCAGCTGTAACGTGGGAGAATGGATTCAGCTGCTCCGGCTTATCATGGTGGCCTTGGGAGGAGGCTATGGAATGTTCTTTGTTTAAGGAAATTTTCCAGTCCTGTGAGACCGAGGGGTGGGGGCAACTCATTCTCCTGATCATCAAGAAATCTCCCACCAGGAATTTCCCACGCGCGCGCTAAAAGTTCATTTGCTAGTCGCGCTTTTGCATCATACTATAATAATGCCTGCGCAGCTTGAGCCGCCATTCCTGACAAAGATACTGTGGGTTACAGCATTGTATTCCAATAAAGCTTTTCTTTACTTGAAGAATGCTTGGATCTACTTGCTATTGAGCCTGACACTCCAGGGGTCTTCATGAACCTAATCAATGAAGTATTACACAAGCACTTGTTTAGGGGGCCCATTATATTCTGGCCTGTTCTTTATACATATAACCTAGGGCCAAATTTTTAGCAAATATATTAACAGCCCTATACCCCCTGTCTGATTATGCTTAGATGCTCTCAGATTATGCTTTATGCTCTCAGATGAGGACCCCTTCATCTCTTCAAGATAGGCTTTCTTTGCCTTGGCCACAAGAAAAATTAGAGCAAAGAAATCAAATAGTGCCATAGCAATGGAGTGTTCTTAAAAGGTCTTATCGGATTTAAATATTATAGGCTGAGGTAGTTTTAACAGGTTTTATATGTTTTATAGAGTTTATATGTTATGCACAAACTTTCTGAAAGTGTTTGATATTGTGAAGGCCTATGAGTGTTCTTAAAAGGACTTACCAGATTTAAATATTATAGGCTGAGGTAGTTTTAACAGGTTTTATATGTTTTATACAGTTTTTTATCATATGTTATGCACAAACTTTCTGAAAGTGTTTGATATTGTGAAGGCAATAAAATGATTCTGAACATATCTCCCTGTGGTCTAGAGATGGATCCTGCCAAAGTCCAAGATGTCCTGGGGTGGGAGGCCTCTTGAACCCGTTGCCAGCTCCAATCCTTCTTAGGATGTGTGAACTGTTATAGATTCTTCCTTTCCAACTTTGCCCAAGTTAGCCTGCCCCTAACAGACCTTTTAGGAGCTGCGGTGGCTCAAGTGGTTAAGACGCTGAACTGCAGGCTGTGGAAGGTCAGTAGTTCAGCAGTTCGAGACCCGGGTGCCGCATGACGGGGTGAGCTCCTGTCTCTAGTTCCAGCTCCTGCCAACCTAGCAGTTCAAAAGCAAGAAACTGCAAGTAGATAAATAGGTACCACTTCAGTGGGAAGGTAACAGCATTCCGTGCACCTTGGTGTTTAGTCATGCCGGCCACATGACCACGGAAATGTCTTCGGACAGCGCTGGCTCTATGGCTTTGAAACGGAGATGAGCACCGCAACCCTAGAGTTGGATTCGACTGGCTTTCGAGCAAGGGAACCTTTACCTTTACCTAACAGACCTTTTAAAGACTAAAGGGAGAGGTCCTGAGAGCACCAAACCTGGGTTGAGACTAAATTGGTCTGCGAAGTGCCAAGAGGCTTTCGAACATCTCAAGTCTCTATTCACCTCTGAGCCAGTGTTAGCCCACCATGATGAAAACAAGAAATTCATTGTACAAGTCAACGTGTCAGATGTGGCCACGGGAGGTCTATTTTGCAAGAGTGGGGGATGGCAAGTTGCACCCCCTGGGATATGTCTCTCGCAAATTCAATACAACCGAACGTAACTGGTCAGTGTGGGATAAGGAGGCAGGAGCAATTAAGCTGCTGCCAGGGTTCCCTTCGAGGTGTGGACTGACCACAAGAACCTGGAGGCACTATGCACTCCCCGGAATCTAAATGCCAAACAACTACGATGAGCTGATTTCTTTTCTAAGTTTAACTTCACCTTACACCATTTCCCGGGGAAATCCAACTCATTAGCTGATGCACTGTTGTGCCTCCCCCAACACGACAGCCAAAGGGAGGGCGTCATTGACTCTATGTTCATGCCCACTCAGCTAGGAGATGTGGTTACTACACATAGCCAGGCATCAGCCCAGAAGGAGGAGCCAAAAGGCAGCTGGGAACTGAAGTTCACCTCGGCATTTTCAAACTCTGATAAGGGGGAAGTGGAGGTGGCTGGGGATCTGGAACAATGAGGAATTGGCTGTTGGTACAAAAGCTACAAACTGTTTGTTCCCACCTCCCTCAGGAAAGAGGTCATGGAGGTGGCACATGGGTCCAAACTGGCGGGGCATCTGGGCAATGTAAAGACATTTACATAGCTATGGAATGCTTGGTGTTGGGGGGGGAGGGAATAGACATTGTGGGTATTTCAGAAACTTGGTGGGATGAGGAAAATCAGTGGGATACAGTGATTCCTGGTTATAAATTATATTGGAAGGATAGTGGGGGAAGGGTTGGAGTCTCTGTATGTCAGAGAGGGTATACAGTCCAGTAAGACTGAGAGGGTAAGAGAATTGGATTCGCTTCTGGAAATGCTACGAGTTGAAATAGTAGCTCCAAAAGGCGGTTTAACAGTGGGAGTTTGTTATCGCCCACCAGATCAAAAGATAGAGTAGGATTATAAAATGATGAATGAATTAAAGATAGTGGCTAGACGAAATAACTGTGTCGTAATAGGCGACTAACTACCCACACATTGATTGGGTCAATATGAGTTCTAGTCGGGAAAAAGAGATTGAGTTTTTAGACACTCTCAATGACTGTGCTATGGAACAGATGGTCACAGATCCTACCAGGGGAGAGGCAATCCTGGATTTGGTCCTAAGTAATGCCCAAGACCTGGTGATTGCACCGCTTGGGAACTGTGACCATAATGTCATTGAGTTTAACATTCGTATAAATAGGGAGTTGCCCAAAAAGACTGACGCAACTACTTTTAACTTTAAAAGGGGTAACTTCTCTGGTATGAGGGGACATGTGAGGAAGAAATTGAAAGGAAAAGTGGAAAAGGTGAAAAAACCTGAAATGGCTCCAAAGGAGCATAAGAGTGTTTCCAGAGAAGGTAATGTGGATTTAGGGTTTGTTGCCAATACCGCCATATCGTCAGCAAATAAGCTGAGTTTCAGTTGGTGGTGTCCTGTGGGGATTCCTTTTATGTTTGGATGTGAACAAATGGCCTGAGCTAGTGGCTCAATTGCAATGGCAAATAAAAGAGGAGACAAAGGGCAACCCTGCCATGTTCCTCTGGATAATTTGAAAGAATCTGAATTACATCCATTGATTCTGAGGTGTGCTTTGGGTGAGAGGTACAAAGTGTTTATAGCTCTCATGAAGTTATGTCCACAGCCTAAGGTGACCAGCACTTGCTCTAAATATCATGGCTCAACCTTGTCAAAAGCCTTCTCAATGTCGATGGAAAGGATAAAGGAGGAATCAGTCTGATGGTATTGACAATATTATATGATATTTAAAATCTTCCTGGTATTGTTAGAAATGTCCCGGTTAGGGATAAACCCTGATTGATCTGTATGTATTATAGAATCCACAATTTTGTTTAATCTAGCTGTCAGTGTTGCAGTGAATATTTTGTAATCAGCATTGAGGAGGGATATTGGTCTGTAGGAGCTTGGTTCTGCTGGGTTTTTGTCTTTTTTTGGAATGTGATCCTTGCCATATTCCAAGTGTCAGGCATAGATCTTTCTAACATTACATGATTACATAAATCTGTTAGGTGGTTCATAAGAATGGAAGAATATTTTTTGTAGAACTCAGCGGTAAATCCACCAGGAGACTTATTAATTTTAAGGTTCTTGATGGTGTTGTGGATTTCTTGGGAAGTAATAGGGGCATCCAGCATTTCCTTGTGTTGGGGGGTTAAGGATGTTTTGATAAGAAAGAATGAATATCTTGAGATTGCTAGAGGAGTATAATTCTCTATAGTACTGTAAGAAGGAGTTTGTAGTATCTCTGGAGGAGTACTGCAATTGTCCTTGCTTATTTTGAATATGATTGATCATGGAATTATTCCTTTTTGTTCTAACTTTCCAAGCTAGCAGTTTAATAGCCTGTGAGCCTCTGAGCCAGTATTTGTGCTTGATGTATAAAATTTGCTTTTGAATCTGTGATACTTCTAAAGAATCTAATTTTTTGCATTCCAGAAGGAGTTTTTTATAGGTCTTTTTATGACCATGGGATTTATATTCATCTTCTAGTTTTTTGATGCTGGCCTGTAATTCTGACTTTATTTGGTTTTTCTTTTTTTTTACCGGAGGCAGCTATGGACATTAATTTGCCTCAAAGGACAACTTTGAAAGTGTCCCAAATCAGTTGTTGGGAAACATCACAATCATCATTAAATTTAAAGTATTTCACAATGCTCATTTTGATTTCTTTTGATAAAGATTATTGTCTAAACTCCAACAGTGGTCATAAGTCAAAGAGTAATTATTTGTCATGTAGCCTTCTACCCATGCATGGTCTGACCATAACCTGGAGCCTATTTCCACTGAAGGGAATTGGTTAGAAATAGAAGTAGACACCAAAAGATAGTCCTTGTATGAACCTTATTCTTAGCAGAGAAATATGAATAATCTCTTTCATTAGGATTCCTTGCTCTCCAGACATCACACAGCCCATGATTTTGAAATAAAGTTTGCAATTGAGTGGGTTTAGAAGATTTGATCAAGGCTAGTTTACAGGTTGCTGAGTATGGGTGATATCTGTCTAGGAAGGCATCTGAAATAAAGTTTAAGTCACCTCCGATAACAAAAGGACCATTACTGAATGAATCTAGCTTATCAAGCGTGTCTGAAAGAAAGGTAAGTTGCCAACTATTGGGAGCATAGTGACACCAAAGTTAAGGGTTTCCCATGATGGTTCCCTTTTACAAACACAAACCTGCCTAAAAGGTCACTTTATACTAGCTTTTTGATAAATGGAAATGAACTACTTAGCAAAATAGCAACACCCCTGGCCTTAGGGTGTTCTATGTGCCTGAAACTGTTGGGAGAATTTAGGTGAGTTCAAAACTTTGGTTTGTTTTGAGTTTAGGTAGGTCTCCTGAAGAAAAATTACCTCAGGCTTTTGTTTAGTTAATGCAGATGCAATCCTCTTCTTCTTAATGGCATTGTTCAACCCTCTACAAACTGAACACCCATGGAAATTCAATAGAAGTTGCATAATGGCCATATGAACCTTCAAAGTTAAGTTTTGAAGGACTACACTGTGATATAAGAAAACAGAAAACCCATCAGCTCTAACAAAAGCACATGAAGAATCCCAGTTGGCATCTATGAGAACTTGGTGGAATGTAACCATAAGGTACAAAAAGGCACAACATACTTGAACAGAAATTCCTTTCAGAATTAAAGGTAGTGACAGTAAAATCTAAACAGTCTTTTACTCCCTCTTTATATACCAAAAAATGATCCATGAGTACAAAAGGTGAGACAATTGTAATTTTAAACAAAAACAAACAAATTACCAGTAACAATATGAAAATGATAAATCAAATAAATCTCGCAGAACTTTTTTGAGTACAGTCTGCAATCCCTATTATTCAGGGTTTTAAATGAAGAAGGAAATAAATTAACAGAACAGCAGGGTGAGCTAGAACAAAAGAGAATTCCCTCCCCCTCCCTGCTCCTAGCTAGATGAGAAAAAAGGGAAGGAAATCCCCCCCCACACCGTATTAAGCAGCCCTGAGGACCCCTCTACCCATTAGGAGTCATAAAGAAAACTTAGCTTAAAATAAATTTGTCTACAGAGTAAATAGTAAACACTATACTACTGTCTTGATATGAACTGTTAATTGTTAGAAGTTTTATGCAGTAAATACAGCATAGAATTAAAGAGTTTAACAAAACTACCAGTATAAATCTTAAACGCTGGTGATCAGATCAACTATCTTGGTTCTTCCTGACTCTGCGCCACCGGCTATTTCGCTGTCCCCAGGGGGCCTGGATGATCTGGGTCTGCAGGCAGGGAAGGAAGTTCCAGTTGCAGATCTTTAAGCATTTGCATGCCCGAGTCAAGATCAGAGGCACGGTAAACAGTTCCGTCCTGAACCACTTGTAATTTAAAGGAATCAATCCAGCGATACTTCAGGTTCTCTGATTACAGGGTTGAAGTTATCGGTCTCAGCTGCTTGCGTCTTGTTAAGGTATCTGGTGAGAGATCTTGGAGGACTGTAATTTTGTGGTCAGAGAACATTAAGGTGCCTTGTGCTCTGGCTTGTTGCAAAATGGCTGCTTTGGTGCGTAGACTGCTGAATGGTGTCTCGAGGCTGCAGATGCTGTTGGTGTTTAAAGGAGCCCGCTCTATATGCCCAGTCTATGAGTGCGGCAACCCCCTTTTCAAGTTGAAGGGCAGTTGAAAGCCAGGTTGCCAGGAAAATACACAGATCTTTGTTTTCTTCAGCCTGCTCCAGGACCCCTTGGAATTTCAAATTATGAACTCTAAGTTGGTTTTCCAAGGTAAGTATTTTTTCGGTGGCCCAGTCTTCCCTAGCATAGAGGTATATTTTGTCTTCCTGCACCGTCAGTATGACCTCCATGGCAGAGTCTGCAGTTTGGGAGGCCTTTGTAAGAGATTGTTGAAGTTCTTGCAATTGTGTTGAGATGGGTTGTAGAAGTGCAGTGAATGTAGCAGCCATGTTTTTCTCAAGTTGCTGCAAGGAGGAAAAAAATTCCTGACAGGAAACAGCAAGGCCTTCTTTAGCGGGAACTACACCCTCTGCCGCCATTTTGGTGCTAGGTAGGCTTGTTGGGCCTTTAGAAGGATAGGATTTTTGGTTTGGAAAATAGTCCAAAATTGAGGTCTTTTGGGCACCTGTTTTCTTATTCTTAATAGTGGAAGATCTGTCCATAATAGGGCCAGGGTTTGATGGTGGGTAGAGGGGCTTAGGGTGATGAAGCAGGGAGGTTAACTAGGGAGCTCACTGTTCAGGCGACCATTCCTGTGCAGAGACACCACACCCTCTCTGTGTACAGTTCTGGTTGCCACACCTCAAAAAAGATATTATAGCATTGGTAAAAGTGCAGAGAAGGGCAACTAGAATGATAAAAGGGTTGGAACACTTTCCCTATGAAGAAAGGTTAAAAAGCTTGGGGCTCTTTAGCTTGGAGAAACGACAGCTGAGGGGGTGACATGATCGAGGTTTACAAGATTATGCATGGGATTGAGCAGGTTGCGAAAGAAGTACTTTTCTCCCTTTCTCACAATACAAGAACTCGTGGGCACTCCATGAAATTGCTAAGCAGTCGAGTTAGAACAGATAAAAGGAAGTAATTCTTCACCCAAAGAGTGATTAACACATGGAATTCACTGCCACAGGAGGTAGTGGCAGCTACAAGTATGGACAATTTCAAGAGGGAATTAGATAAACATATGGAGCAGAAGTCCATCAGTGGCTATTAGCCACATGGTATAGATAGGAACTCTCAGTCTGGGGCAGGTGATGCACTCTATTCTTGGTGCTGGGGGGGCAGCAGTGGGAGGGCTTCTAGTGTCCTGGCCCACCTGCTGGACCTCCTGATGTCACCTGGTATTTTTGGCCACTGTGTGAGAGTAGAAGGGCCATTGTTGGAGTAGAAGGGCCATGTGTTGGAGTAGAAGGGCCATTGGCCTGATTCAACATTGGCTTCTCTTTATGTTCTTATGTTCTTACATTACACTTGCTACAGTCCCAATTTTGGTGGGCCAGTATGGGTAAAGATCTTTTGTTCAATCATGCCAAACTTGTATCAAGTGCAAGCCCAGACCAGGAAAACCTCCTGGGTTGTTGCAACCACTACCAACTCCAAGACGACCGTGGGAGGTGATCTTGATGGATTTTATCATGAACCTCCCCCACAGTAAGGGGAAGATGGTGGTGGGTGTGTTAGCCAAATTGCTCTATTATTTAATAAAGATAGGGAATTATAATTATTAATATGCAATTGGCTTATCTATAAGATCTGACCTGTGTATACCAGAGTTAGAATTCCCAAGCACCCAGTAACAGACACAGAAACTGGGTGGCTAAAATAATGATTTCTTTACTAAATATTCTCAAACATACCAACAATATTCACACAATATAGCACTAAGGAAGCAGAGGTGATTGATGGGTTATTGAGGGGTGACACAACCTGTCCAGATGAGCAGAGGTCCATGGATTCTGGCCTAAACTCAGAGAGTTCAGGAGTGGCCTGCCATTTTGGATCATGGCAGAAAACACACGGTCTAAGGCCATGTGTGTGCTGGGATATAGGCATTGGCAAAGAATGCAGACCAATGGGGGGCCCTGGGGGCTGGTCTCAGGTGAGAACAATAGATTACCTGGACCAATGATGAGTCCCAGGGGTGTGTGATGCCCGTAGGGGCAGACCTTAGGTATGACCAATGAGCTTCCAGAGAGGCAGGGTCTGGAGTTAACAATAGAAGCCAGGTGTTGGGTAACTAGTTAAATGGATTATCTGACTCACTAATGGTCCTGGCCCGGTAGGAGACGTCCCTGATTAGCATCAGGAAGGAGTGCTAAACATTTGAAAGATTGATTGGTTTATCCTAGTATCTTGAGGGACAGAGCAAGAAAGACAAAGAATTATTGGAGACAGAGTTAACTGCCAGATGGCCTCTAAACAGACATTTAGAAATGTAGATATACTTTACCTGGTAGAACCCATTGTCATTCCATAAGCATAATCTCTGCTAGGTGTGTGTGTGGGGGGAAGACTGGAGGCTTGCTCTGAGGTCACCTTATGAAACCTGAATACGAAATCCCTTTTTGCAGATCACTTGCAGCCTGACTCTCTGGTTCAAGCTGAGAGTGCCTGGCTTTTTTTGGATTTTGGTTCAGGTTAGAAAGTAGGGCACCCCTGTTTTGGAGCTACCCAAGAGTAAAAGGCAGTGCCTCTGGCAACAGGTGGTGGTGGATTTGTTCTCTAAGCAGGCACATTTCATTCCATTCAGCAGGGTGCCCATGGCTTGCTCCCTGGCAAAAGCTTTCCTGCAACACATCATCCGGGTCCATACCCCCCGGTAAGATAATTTCGGACCGCAGGTCCCAATTCGTCACTAAATTCTGGGGGGAACTGCTGAAAGTTCTGGGTGTGAAACATGCCCTCAGCAGTGCCTATCAACCAGAGACTGATGGTCAAATGGAGCGGGTGAATCAAACCCTGGAGCAGTTTTTAAGATTTTTCACGAACTACCAGCAGGATGTTCCCTTTCACAGAATACTGTTACAATAATACCCTCCACTCATCCACAGGGGTCTCTCCGTTCAAAGATGTTTATGGATATGAGGGGTCTCCTTTACCTTTCCTGACTAGTGTACACAAGTCCGGGGGGAAGCTGGCGGACTGGTGTGAGGGCATTCGCAAAGTCTGGCCCCTGGTGGGGAAGACCTTGGAAAAGGCGAAAGCTGCTTATAAAATGCAAGCTGACAAGAAATGTACTCAGGGGTGGGAGTTGCAGCATGGGGACACTGTCTATGTGTCTACTAAGAACTTTAAGGGCTTGCAGCCCAACCGTAAACTGGGATGGAACTATGTTGGTCCTTTTACTGTTGCCCGGAAAATCGATGATGTGACTGTTGAACTGGCCCTTCCCAAGAGTCTAAAACATGTGCATCCTGTTTTCCATAACAGCTTGTTAAAAAAGGATCCAGGGCCAAACATTTGGCAACCACAATGCCCCCTGCCACCCCCTTGATGGTGAATGGCAAATAACATTTTGAAGTCGCACATATCCTGGACTCAAAGATGAAGAGGGGTTGCCTGTTTTATTTAATTGAGTGGGTGGATTTCAGGCCAGAACACAGAGAGTGGGTGGATGTTAATGATGCTCAGGCTTCACGGCTCATCTGGGAGTTCCACTCCAGGTTCCCCGATAAGCTGCGTGGAGGGGGCCCTCGCGGGGACAGAATATCAGCTAGGCTGGCGTGGTCTGAAATGTGTGGGGTGTTCCTTGCCTCCCTCCTCCCTTCCCCCTCACTGTCTTTGCTGTATAATGTTATCTGCCTAGTGGCCTTGAAGCCGAGCTCTGCTTGCTCCTGATTTCCCGCTGAGAATGTAACTGTTGTCTTTTGCTCATGTCTCCAGGTGCCTGCCTATTGGCTTCAATGTATCAGGGAGTCATGTATGAAGGGGGTATATCTGGGGCTTCCATGTTCTATCCCGCCATTCCTGACACAAGAATTCATGATGTCCTAATTACTAGCTCTCAATAAACTGGAACTTCTGAAGGAACGTTGTTGAGTGACTTGACTGGGAAACCTGACACCCACAAACTCAAGCCGAGGAAGATACTCCTGGTTCTGAAACACAGAGCAAGCCATAGCTCTGGAAAAAGGCTCTCTATTTTTAAGTGGCAAAAGGCAGCCCTCAGAGCAAACTTCCAGTCTTCTTCCCTCCACCCAGCAGAGGTATGCTTATGGAATAACAATGGGTTCCACCAGGTATTGTATCTGGATTTCTAAAACTATTCAGAGACCACTTGGCAAATAGTCCTTCTATCGCCAGAACTTCACCTAGCCCTTTTTGTGTGACTCTATGTCTACATGAGAATCCTTTGTCTCCAAACCTGTCTTTCCTGCTCCATCCCTCAGGATACTGAGATAAACCAATCATACATTCAAATATTTAGTGATCCTTCCTGACACTAATCAGAGACTCATCTTCCACATTTTTTCTATACTTGGCAACCTATTCAATCTGCCATGGCAGAACCATTAGTGATAATCAAATCCATTCAACCTGCTCCAGTAATCCCATCATCGCTATTGTGAATCCAGAATCTGCCCCTCTGAGACCTCATTGGTCACACCTAGGTTTTGCCCATGCTGATGCCACACACTCCTTGGTCCACTGATTGGTCCAGGTAATCTTTTGTCTTCACCTGGGGCAAGCCCTTCAAGACCTCCCATTGGTCTGTGTTATCTTCCAATGTCTATATCCATCAGAGCAAATGGCCTCAGATATTGTGTGTCTGCCCCTGATACCAACTGGCAGTTCACCCCTAAACATTTTGTTTGGGCTATAATTTCATTTCCATGGACAGGTTGTATTACCCCATAACTCAACCCTCTATTCACTATCAATCACCTCTACTTAGTTCTGAATTGCTTGCTCTTTTTCAGTGCTTAGTGTGCTTGTAACTAGGGAAATCTCTCCTTATATATAATTGTGAAGTGGGGTGGCACTTTCCACCTCTCCCATTGGCTGTGCAATGTACTCCCTCAGCCATTGGCTGTCAACTGCCACTCAAGAGTACTTGTGCTGGGTCTGCTCCTCTTCCCCACCCACTCCCCCTTCAGCCACTGTTCCTTGTCAGAAGCACTGGCAAATGGCTCTGTCTCCCGATGAAGACACTTCTTCTGCTTGGCTCCTCTGTGAGACTAACTTTTCTCACAGTGGCTGTTGTGAGGAACTCATTGGGGCCAGTCCTGACTAGGGTTGCCAGCTCCAGGTTGGGAAATTCCTGGATATTCTGTGTCTAAGGAAGCCAGTGTAAGGAAGCCAGAGTTTGGGGAGGGGAGAAGAGAGGCCTCAGCTGAATAGAATGCCATAGCGGCCACCATCCAAAGCAGTTATTTTCTCCAGGGGGGAAGAGATCTGTTGTCTGGAGTTCAGTTGTGATACCCTGTGATCGTCAGACTCCACCTGGAGATTGGCTATCCTAGGCATAGCAGTTAGTGCTTCAGAGCAGGGTCTGTCAGACCCCAGGTTCTTGCTGTGGAAGTGGTGGTTTTGGACCAGTCACAGACTTTCAGCATAATCTGGCTTCTATTGTTAACCCCACTGCTAGCTTGGCCACGGATGTCAGAGTAAACTGTGAACATTGCTAGGCAACCAAGCTTGATTCTTTCAGTAAAACAGGGTTGTTGTGCAAATCAAAAGGCAGAGAGGAGAATGATGTGAGATGCTTTGGTCCCCATTGCAGAGAAAGACTACTTTTCCTACTGGGGAACCAGTGTTGCCAATCTCCAGGTGAGAGATGGAAATCACTCAGAATTACAACTGCTCTCCAGATAGCAGAGATCAGTTCCCCTGGAGAAAATGGTGGACTCTGTGTCCTTATACCCTGCTGAGATGGCCTCCCTATGACAGCCAATGTGACAAAGCAGTCAGGGTTTCAGAGCATAGTAGAGGCTGCAGGTGTGTGTGGGGGGACAGAAAGCTGAAGAGTCAGGGGCAGATAACAGCAGGATGATGTTTGGCAGGGAAGGAGATAGGGTTGCCAATACCAGATTGGGAAATTCCTGGAAATTTGAGGGGTGGAGCCTGGAGAGGGTGGGGTTGAGGAGGGGCAGAACCTCAGACAAGTACAATGGCATGGACTCCCCCTTTCAAACCAGCCATTTCCTCCTGAGGAACCATTGTTGCCAATCTCCAAGTGAGGGCTGGAGATCACTCAGAATTACAACTGGTCTCCAGGAGGGAGGGTGGAGGAGAAGGAAAGTTGAAATCAGAGGGGCAGATAATGGCAAGTTGATGCTTAGCTGGGAAGGACATTGTCAGACTTGGGCCCCTGAATTGTGATTATTGATTCTGTAATGCTGATACTTGTTTTTGCTTTTGTAACCCTGCCTCCCCTGCACATCTGGCTTTGTTCTATACCCCTTATTCTCTTGCCCTCGCTGACATGAAATTCCTAAGGGGGTCTGTGTGAGAGAGCTTGAATGTCTGTAGGTTAATGATGTGACGTTGTAACTCTTCTGAACGCAGCCCCCAAAGAGTTCTCAGGATTTTGCATGAGTGCTGACCTTGAGAGAGAGATAAGACTTTGGGAATAGCTAGTTGGGTCTTATAACTGTCATGACCTGTAGTAATGCTGGTGTGAGTGACATATGCTTGGAATGTGAGCCTTACCCTTTGATATCTATTCCCTTGCTTTTGGCCTCACCAGTCCTGACAAAGATGTTCAACTTTACAGTTGACCAAATCTTGCCAATAAACCTTAACTGAGGAACGTTGTGTAACGAGTGGTTCATCTGGGAGCCTGACAGACATAGAGATGCCAACTCCAGTTTGGGAAATTCCTGGAGATTTGAGGGGTGGAGCCTGGAGATGGTGAGGTTAGAGGAGGGGTGGGACCTCAGACAGATACAATGCCATAGACTCCACCCTCCAAACCAGCCATTTCCTCCTGGGGAACCATTGTTGCCATGTGGTTGCCAGAGATCACTCAGAACTACAATTGGTCTCCAGGAGGGAAGGGGGAGGAGATGGAAAGCTGAAGTCAGAAGGTCAGATAAAGGTAGGTTGATGGTTGACTGGGAAGGAGATAGGGTTGCCACCTCCATGTTGGGAAACTCCTGGAGCCTGGAGAGGGTGGGGCTTGAGGAGGGGTTGGACTTCAGACAGGTACAAGGTCATAAACTGCACCCTCCAAACCACCCATTTCCTCCTGGGGGAACCATTGTTGCCAATGTCCAGGTGAGGGGTGGATATCACTCAAAATTACAACTGCTCTTCAGGTAGCAGAGATCAGTTCCTCTGGAGAAAATGGTGGACTCTGTGTCATTATACCCTGCTGAGGTCGCCACAGCAAATTGATGCTGAGTGCCCAAGGCTGGGGCATTCTCCCAGAGCCTTTTTTTTAGAGCTCGTTGTATTTATTTCCACAACAGGCCTTATTCTTAGTACTTAAAAAAAACACTATTTAATTTACTCTTCAAATTTGGAGTCCTCGTACTGTACCGGACCTTCGTATAAACTGGTATGTGGTCCCTTGTACCCCCCTGCCCCCCAGGGAGGAGATTTTAACTACATAGTAGATTATAATCTTGACAGATCCCTCCAAAAGAAAAAGTAATCCCCTTGACAAGAAGAAAGCAACTACACAAATCTATCCAGGCTTTTAGACAGATTTCAACCACTGGACTTATGGCACTTGCATCACCCTAAAGAGCAAGACTATACTTACTTTTCAGCTTGCCATGACGTCCACGCTTGAATTGATTACATCTTGTCATCCACAGGTTTGTTTAATAAATTATTTACTTCAATGATTAGTACCAAATTATGGACTGACCTGTATAGGAAGACTTTCCTGGTTCATTCATACTAGGCCCCAAATGGCTTAGCTGATAACATGTCCCTGTGACTTTTGTCACCTGAGCAGATGGCTTGCACAGATGGCCAAGCTTCATACTCATATTGTCACCTTTAAGAGACATTCAGGCACCTTCTCACACATGGGAAGAGCTAGACCCAAGATATTTACACTTCAAAGCTCAGCATACGTGCCTTTCGTAGCATCAGCAATGTCTGCTTGGACACACCTCTTAATCCCCTTGCGATTGGATAAATGGCCATATTCAATTGTGATGGGAGAGGGAGGGGGTTATGATCTATGGAAACTGAGACAGAGTTCTCTCGGAAAGGTAGCTTCCTTCTAAGAGTTAGTCTCTGTTTGGATTACAAACCTGCAACATGGAATTTGACTAGTGGGCAGTGAAGCTGGACTTAATTGCTCACAGCAAACATGGTTTTCATCCTGAAGATTCCCTGGCTCCACAAAGCCCAAATGAAGGACTGGTAACTATGGAATACCTCTATGTGTCGTCAGAGCTGGATAAACTGTAGGCCTGGTTCATTGTTTTATAATCTTTGCAAGTCTGATTATATGCCTGCTTTGCTGAATAAAGATTTAATATAGATTAATCTCATCTGAGTTTGAGTTCTGTATTGCAACTGGATCTCTAAGCCTAGATTTGGTAGTCTACGCTGCTCGCCTAGAAAGCTACTACTGTGTGTTAATTATCTGCAACTCTAGCCCAGAACTGATAAGTTGTTAATTCCCAGAAACCTGGCAGGAGGTGGGACCTATGCTTCTGTCTGAGTTGGGAATGTCCTTAAATAGGTCCTGGTGGCAGAATACTGGTTTAAGTGTTCCTGAAGTATGTGGGTCTTTGGTATCTCTCATTCCTGGAGGGGCATGGGAGAGAAGTGAGATTCTGCATGTGCTGGCAGAGTATCAGGAATTCGACCTTTCTTATCTCCTGGACTGGGGGTGAGAAGGTTCAAAAAACCTGTACATGACCATTCCTGGATGGAGTGTTTAATGGCAAATAAAGAGACACCAGATGCTAGTTTTAATTGGACACTTGATAAATATTTATTATTGGAAAACACCTTTGTTACTGAAATTGAAAAGGAAATCAAACACTATTTTAAATATAACTCAGACAGTGGAGTGTCCCAGGAATTAACCTGGGATGCCATGAAAGTGGTGATCGGAGGCAAGGTTATATCCTTAGAGTTGGCCTATAAGAAAAAAGAGACAGATTAAATCAGAACAAATGGAAACAATAAAAAAATTGGAATTGGAATACAAAAAACCCTAACAATGAGAAAATATACCATGAATTGATTATAGAACGGAAAAGAATTAGAAGCCATGGAAATCTATAAAATAATTTTAAAATAATGTATTGGTACAATAACTCAAAGGCCCTACACCTTCTGACCTGGGAAGTAAGAAAGCTTCAATTAACTATTAACTATTAACTCTATTAGAGATTCTAAAGTTATTTTTCAAGCAGAATCTAAGGAACTTCAGTGAGTTTTTTAAACAGCTCTATTCTTCCCAAGAACCTCCCAACAACATAATAACTCAATATCTAACATTAACCAAAACAATTTAAAAAATTACTATAGAACATAAAAAATTCTTAGACCATCCTATTTCCCCACAAGAGATCAAAGAGGTAATTAAAAATCTGAGAAACAGAAAAACACCTGGGAGGCATGGTTTTTCCACCAGAGTTGGTATTTTGCCATTTTGTATTATGTTGTTGTATGTAAGAGTCAGGGGGGCTGCTAAATTATTGAATTTTTTATAGAATAACCTTTTAGCAGCCCCCCTGGTTCTTACATACAACAACATAATACAACACGGCAAAATACCAACTACCGGCCTAGACTCAAATGTCATAGTTATACCAAAAAAAGATAGGGACCTCACAAACCCCAGTTCTTATTTCCCAAAAGCACTTATAAATCAGGACGAGAAAATTTTCACTGCCATACTGGCGAACATACTCAACCGTATCATCTCAAATTACATTTAACTGGATCAAACCGGTTTCATTCCATCATGCACACAACATATCTGATAATGTTAGAAAGACCCTCAATATTATTCAGTATGCCAAACTCCATAAAACTGAAATGGCCATACAATTTTTAGACATTGAAAAAACATTTGATACAGAGGCTAATTTTTTAAAATTATCATTAAAACTTATGGGCTTTGGTAATAACTTTCTTGATGCAAATCAAGCAATCCACAGTACTCCTATGGCTCAAATAAAAATTAATGGTATTAAATCAGAAGATATTTCTCTTTCTTGGGGCACACCAGGGATGTCCATTCTCGCTACTCCTTTTTGCTCTAGCTATTGAGCCATTGGAAGAGGAAATATGACAAAATCCTCAAATTAAAGGAATCAGGATTAAAACCAAAGACTACAAGTTGAACCTCTTCGCTGCTGATATGGTAATATACTCCACTGAACTAAAATCATCTCTGGTCAATAATGGCAAATCAAGTCTATACCCTCTAAACATAACTAAAGATTTAGAAAACATTATAAAAACCACCATCAAATTTAGATGGATAGAAAACTCTTGACATTACTTAGGCATCAAAATTCCAGAAGATATATTTCTTATTTTACAACATAACTATGTAGAGTTGAACCACTCTATAACCCAAACACATAGAAAGTGGAACAAGTTAACCTTAATGTGGATGGAAAGAATCGATATAATTAGAACAATTTTTCTTGTTATAGATATCAAAGCATGGCAGATATCAAAGCATGGCAGAATAACCTCAATAAATTGATTTGGTCCTACAAATACCTGAGGACCAGTTTTCAGATTTTGAAACAGCCTCCTAAATTAAGAGGATTGGGGGCCCCAGATCTCTACCTATACTACATCACTGTACAAGTACATAACCTGGTGGTTATGCTAAATCCAAACTCTCAGTTGGTCTGGATGTAGATTGAACAGAGTTTTGAAGATCCTCACTCAATTCAAGATGTAATATGGAATAATCATAAGGAGAGACCCCCCCTCAGCCCAACAAAATATTTCTCCCTCCCCCTAATTCTAACCTTGTGTTTCCTCTTTCCTTGCCCAGAAAGTGGCCAGGCAGTCCAGACTTGGGATGTAATTTCTAGGGACATCATCTTGGACTTCTTTTTAATCTAATCTTCTTTTAACTTTCTTATTTTAATTTTTTTGTGTTTGGAATTTAAATGTTTTGTATATTTATTTTATGGCTCTATGCCTTTTTGCTGTACATCACCCAGAATCCTGCACAAGCAGGGATAGGGTGACTAACAAATCAAATAACAAATAAAATAAAATAAATAATAATAACAACCTGATATATCTCCCTTATTTTCTTTTCTAGACCAACACTGGTTCCCACCAGGCAAGGACTTGCATGCATTTACGATCTGGAGAAATAAAAATCAAACATACTTGTTTGGTATTACTAAAAATGGTATTATATCTGCAAAACTAACTATAAAAAAGCAGCTCAATTCCCTTAGTTTCAGTACTTACAGCTCCAAAATTTGACTCATAGCTATGACATTAAGAAGGGAATTGGGAGACCCCTTACTGACTTTGAAAACCTTATAAAATCACATCTGGGAGACTACAAGGGTTTAATCTCTGAACTATATAGAATACTTATCTCACCTGTCAAGGTAACAAACTATACTTTTTTAAAAAAGTATTTTTATTTGTATTGATGTTTAATATTCATATTCATTCATACTCCTTTTCATCAATATTACATAACATAACCAAACATCAAATAAATCATTTCCCCCTTTTATCATTCCCTCCCCCTTCCCCTTGTGACCAAAAAGAAGAAAAAATATCTTATTATTATATCTGTAACCATAAGCAAACCCTATGGAGTTTTATAAATACATCATTATTGGGGGCCCTTCTCTTACCCATCTTATATACCCAAACCATTTCTTCCTTATCTCCAATGCCTTCTCTTCCCAAGTCTTTTCCTGTTTTATTATCAATAAAATATCTGATTGAATCTATTTGTATAAGTACCAGTTCCATCTTTCCAGAGTCCACTTTAAAGCATCTTTCCATCCATATGCTATTACTGCATGAGCAGCTAAAATCATAGCTTTAAATAAATCCCTTTTGGATTTATCTACTTTATTATTTCCCAGCACTCCCATAAATAACACTTTCTCATTCAACTCAATCTTAACATTACATATTTTTTTCACCTTTTCCAAGATTATATTCCAAAATTCCATTACTTTAGGGGATTCCCACCAAAGATGTGCATAATATCCCCTTACCCTTTTGCAATGTCAGTGCTTTGATTTCATTATCTTGATCATGTACAATAATTGAGCAGGTGTCCTATGCCATTTCAAGATTAATTTCATTTCCAGTTCTTTAAATTCCTCCATTTTTATTTCAAGTATTCCCTTCATTAAACTATTTACCTCCTGTACTGATAGGTTCATCTCCTTCTCCCATTTAGATTGTATCGTCCTGATAATAAAGTCCTTATCTTTGTTCAATAGACTATACATTTGCCTTGCAATACCCTTCTTGTTGTCATCTTTAGAACTATAGAGGTTTTCAAAAGGGTTATCCTCCTTATTTAGTGAATTTTATTAATAGCGGCTAAATCACTGGCCGAGTACAGACTGGCAATTTGCCCCGGTAGCCACTCGCGGCAAAAAAAACCCGGATTAAACTATACCAGGTTTTCCCGTCCACACAGCGAGGGCCGCTGCCGGAAGATATGGGACGGAGGCGCGTGGGAGCGTTCAGACTGCCGCGCCGGAGGTGTGCTATATTCGCCGTTTCCCCATTAATTCGGCTGTGGGTGTATGGGTGTATGTGCACATGAGCGCTCATGCGCTCAAGCGCTCATGCGCATAAGCGCATTTTGCCAATTTTTTTTTTTTGCCCTGCAATGCTGGCACCACATTGGGCAGTGGAGCGGAGCACAGCCAATCACAGTGCTGCTGCCTCGTGCCCAACGCGGGTTGCTCCCGGCTTTTTGCCTGCACGTTCAGACTCCCCGGAAGCAGAGAAACGCGCGACGAACGCAGGCTTTTGGATTTGCGAAGGCTTTGATCAGGTGTTTTTTTAGTCCGGCACTGAAGCGCGAGGGCTCCGGTAAGCTCCGGGTGGGGGACGCCAGGCAGATGTGCCTGTGTGAACATTCCATTTAATCCGATATTGAGTCGCTGTCAGCCCGGGTCCCATCCCAGGGCAAATTGCCAGTCTGTACTCGGCCACTGATAGCTTTAAATTGGGAAGACAAATATCAACTAACAATATCACAATGGAATTGGAAAATATGGGATTACTTTATAATGGACTAGGAATAAGGCCCGTTGTGGAAATAAATACAACAGGCACTAGAAAGAGGCTCTGGGAGAGTGCCCCGGCTTTGGGCACTCAGTGACAATTTGCTGTGGCAATCTCAGCAGGGTATAATGACAGAGTCCACCATTTTCTCCAGAGGAACTGATCTTTGCTACCTGAAGAGCAGTGGTAATTTTGATTGATCTCCAGCCCACCCCCAAGATTGGTAACAGTGGTTCCCCAGGAGGGAGTGGCTGGTTTGGAGGGTGGAGTCTATGGCATTGTACCTGTTTGAGGTCCCACCCCTCCTCAACACTCACCCTCTCCATGTTCGACCCCTCAAATCTCCAGGAATTTCCCAACCTGGAGTTGATAACCCTATCTCCCTCCCAGCCAACCATCAACCATACCTTTAGTTCTCCATCTCCTCCCCCCCCTCCCAGAGAGCAGTTGTAATTTTGAGTGATCTCCAGCCCCCCCTGGAGATTGGCAACAATGGTTCCCCATCAGGGAATGGCTGGATTGGAGGGTGGAGTCTATGGCATTGTACCTGTCTGAGGTGCCACCCTTCTTCAAACCTCACCCTCTCCAGGCTCCATCCCTCAAATGTCCAGGAATTGCCCACCTGGAGTTGGCAACTTGATCAGGACTGGGCCCAATGAATTTTCTCCCAAAGGCCAACATAGGTGTGGAAAGGGCCTTTTACTGACAGAGAAGAAAGTACAGGTGCCAACTGTGATTAGGGAAATACCTGGAGATTTGGGGGGGGTGGATCCTGTGGAGGGCAGCATTTAGGGTGTGTGTAGAAGGACTCAGCAGGGTATAATGCCATAGAGTCTACCCTCCAAAGCAACCATTTTCTCCCAGGGAACTGATCTCTGTCATCTGGAGGTCAATTGTAACAGTGGGAGATCTCCAGGTACAACCTGGAGATTGGCAACTCTAGGGGAAAGTCAGCCGTACAGCGGGGAGTTGAAGAAAATGGTTTGATGGTCGCTGGCCCACCTTATTAGCCAGCCAGCCATGTTGAAGCTAAGCAGGAGAAAGAGCCTTTTTCCATTTATTCTGACAGGAAAGTGGCCATTGGGGAGGGGGTTATGGGCGGGGGAGGGGTTATGCTGAAAGTCTTTTGTTTTTTTATTCACAGAACCAAGCTTGGTTGCCTACCAACAACCACTGAGGGGACAGTCCCTCACAGGAGTCAAAAGAACTGCTTCCTCAGGAGAGAGAGCTGTCCGCCAGTAAATCTGACATGCAAATCTGTCTGAAGGGGGAGTGGGTGGGGAAGAGGAGAAGACCCAGCACCTGGCCAATGGCATGCGAGTACTCTTGAGTGGCGACTGATGGGCCAATGGCTGAGGGAGGGCATTTTACCGCCAATGGGAGTGCATGGAATCTTACAAAACCAAAAGATAATTATTATAAGGAGAGATAAGTTATCAGAAAAAATCCATCTAATGCAAACCAGTCACTTGCACTCTACTTTCATGGGAAAATGGCCACCTTTTCTGGATCATATTTTTGAAAATAATTTAGAAGAAGAATCTATCTCAGACTGCTATAATTTTATAGTGTTGTTCTAAAGTTTTATCTGGTTTTATAACTCTCATCTCCAGCTTGAAATTGGTACTATTTTTATTCTTGTTAGACAATTTACCACAAACATTTTCCTCTGTTTATATATGCCAATACAAATAAGTTTACATATCACTCAGTCTGTTTTACATTGTAAATATAACTGTTTGTGCCTTGCAATATGTGGTTTTTGATGTATATGTTGTTCTATTGTTGGTTAATTGTATTTGAAAATTTAAAATAAAAGGATTTTTAAAAAATGTATAGAATGGATCCTGTGCAACTAGAGACATCAAAGTTGCAGGGACCCTTGCCCAGATGCTCCTCTGCAAGCCCTCCAAGTTGTTGCTTTGAAGTTCTGTAAACATTTTGATTGCATGGAGACAGTCTGTCTGGAAATTTCTCTACTCATGAACCAACACAAACCTCCATAAACAGTTTGAAAGTTTGTGGAGAGTTTCTGCTGGATGATCTGCTGCAAACTTGACTTTGCGAAATGTGAACTGGCCAAAATTTGTCACAAACTTTAGTTTGTGAGCTGGTTCGTGCCCATCCCTGATAATCATGATAATCTCCAAATTTCACTTGAGCTGCTGTCTCCTGTACTGCAACCCATGTGGTTTCTGAGAGTCCCCCAGGGAATAGCTTTAGGGGTGGCGCAGGGGGATGCAGAAAATGTAGAGGTGGGAATGACCCTTTGAATTAGTAGAACTCCCTTTTCAGTTGTCTGGTTCTATGCCAGTTTTGGGGGTCAGCAAAATCCCTCTATTATGGCTAGATCAACATAAGTAGACTTGCCCCTTTCCATCTGTCAGTATGTATTAAAAGAGCAGGGGAAAATTATTGCCAGAGGCTCAATGGGGTAGTATTAGTTAGCAGCATCTAGCATACCCTTTCCCCTTTATCCATTCCCCCCTCTCTTTTTTCCTTTCCAAACAAGATTCTATCATAAGCTGCCACAACAGAAGCAGTGAAAGAGCTGATAAACACTCCCTTCAGCAATGGATGGAGATACATAAATTATGCAGAGGCGTATCTATCCAAGTAAAAGGCACAGCAAACTCACTGTTATGATAAAGAAACTATTTTCAGTCAGGTACAGAACAGAAAGGATTTTATAGAAATAGAAAGGATATTATTTAACTAAAAGGAGGCAAATGGCTACTATAAAAGAGACAGGGTCAAAAGAAAGGCCCTTTACAATACAAGATGAAAAATTGGAGAGTGAAATAAATTATGCAAAGGATACTTCAGAGGTGAGAAAGTAAACAAGAAAAATAAAACCAACACCCTAATGTGTCTGGCTTATACTCTGTCCATAGGCACATCTTATAAGTGACAGTGTCCCTTGCATGGATACAAGGAAAATGTGCCAGGAACTTCCTTGTTTTGAAGTTTTATGCTGTCTGGGTCAGCACTCACATCTCAGAAGAGCCTGAGTCTGTGGGCTTTCATGGGCATTCCCCCCCACATTGCTACGTAGGAAGAGCCTTAGGCAGTTCCCCCTCATTATTATGGACACTGTGGTGGAACAGGCCTGCTCCGGCCTGCAGGCTCTATTCCACCCTGCCCTCCAAAGTTCTCCCAACACCTGGAGAGGCTTTACTTTATCTCTGAGTTCTGAGGCCTTGCCTTGGGGTCTCCTGCTGCCCAGCTCCTGGTCACTATGGGGACCATTTGCTGCCTTCTGTGCCCTGCAGGAATAGCCACTTGCCAACTGACTGTCTTTCCCCTGGCACTCCTTTTAAAATAGCATGTCCAAGATGGTGGAGGTCTATGTGGTACAGAGAACCACTACCAGCATAAAAATTTATAAAGTATTTATTTAAAAGAAAATGTTCATAAGCATACTTTTAGCACAGCACCAGACTGAGCAAGTAATTAAAAAGAAATGGGTAAAAAGCAAATCCTCTGTCCCTCTCCCTATACATGCCCTATCAGATGTTAAAATATAGGACAGTGTCCTAAAACTTAATACTTTACAGATCTCTACTGAGTTTCCATAACCTTGAAGCTTTCTGTAGTTCTCTGGGCTAGTACATACTCAATGGCCAGCTCCTCCGAGTCTTAGTTAAGAATTTTGTCTGCCCTGATAGTCCCAGCATGAAAGAGAGCTTCCTCCTCACTCCCCTGAGTTTTATCACTTTTTCCTCACTCACTTAGCTGATGCCTCATAGGGCCTGATGTTTACCAAACTGGACCTCCAGGATGCCTATTTCCGAGTTACCATTAGGTAGGGGGATGAACATAAAATGGCCTTAAACACCCCATTGGGGCAGTTTGAATACCTGGTAATGCCATTCGGTTTGGCTGGAACACCGGGGGTATTTATGAACCGGCCGAATTCCTTGACGCGGACTTTGATGGGACCCCGGAGAAGTTCTCATTCTTCCTAGTGAGAACCGAAAAGTTCATCGAGAACTGGGGACACCTGTTCCAGAGCGAGGATCGCATGGTGGATGCGACAGCATCACACCTGAAGGAGGCGGCGGCCGACTGGTATGTAGCCCTGCACCAAGCAGACGGGCGGGAGCTGCGGGAAATCGATGCCTTCATGTGGGCCATGAAGGAGCAGTTCGAGGATGTCAATGCGAACAAGACTGCCAGAGCCTTCTTATGCGCTTTCAAGCAAGGTTCCAAATCAGTGAGGGAGTATACCGCGGAGTTCCGGAGGCAAGCTGTGAAAGTCCGGGGATGGCCTGATGGAGTCCTTGCAGAACAATACCGTCTGGGGCTCAACTCAGAGATCTGCCATACCATGATGCGCGGACACGACCCGGAGACATTGATGGGCTGGATGCAGGAGGCGATAGCCACGGAGACCCGCCTGAAAACCATCCGCCTAGATGACGCGGCGGCGTTGGGGAAGGGAGGCCCATCGGGACCAACCCCGGCACCCAGGGGGAAGACCCAACCGACAACTCCTCGACCCAAAGATGGCACACGGGAGACCCGAATGAAGCAAGGGCTATGTCTGAAGTGCGGCGAAGCGGGCCACTTCGCGGCCAGCTGCCCCAGATCAACCACCCCACCTGGAGGGGCGAAAGGGGGCAAGAAGAAATTCGACACATCCACACCCAAGGCGGTGGCGAAACCGAGAGGGGCTAGAGCTCTGCAAATCAACCCGCTGAGCGAAACCTCCAACTCGTCAGAGGAAGAAACCACAAAGGCGGGAAACGAGAAGGACCTGCTGTAAATAGCGCTGAACAGCAGGTCCCGGACTCGCAAGCGCTGAGCAGATCCTCCTCTCTTTTCTTTCTTACTGTGACTCTAATGGACCCGGGTCTACAGACCCATGTGAGAGTGCGAGCTCTCATTGACTCCGGGTTTGGGAAAGACATTATTAGCCCCTCGCTAGTGACAGGGCTAGGGGTGAAAGTAGTCAAATTGGCTGAACCCCTAGTGTTTACCCAGATGGATGGCTCAACAATGAAAGAGCCGTGTAAATTCGAGACTGTGCCATTACGCCTGGGGATTGGGGCCCACTGGGAGGTGAGACCTTTTGTTGTTACCCCGGCTGCCCGTTTCCCTCTGGTCCTGGGGAGTGCCTGGTTCTTTGATCACGACCCGCACATTTTGTGGGAGGAGGGGAAAGTCAACTTCATCTCAGCAAAGTGTAGGAACCACGTTTGGCGCGGGGGCTGGGGATCACTACGACTGGGAAGCGACCCTGTGCTGGTGGGGGTGGCGGAAGCGGAGCTGGAGGCGATCCCTCGAGAGTATCGAGATCTAGCGGCAGTCTTTGGGGAAGAAGAGGCAGACGAGTTACCCCCCCACAGGAACTCAGACTGTGCTATTGAAATACTGCCAAACCAGAAGCTACCTAAGGGCAAATTGTATTCCATGAGCCCGGCTGAAAAAGTGGAACTGAGAAAATTCATAGACAAAAACTTGGAGAGGGGGTTCATCCGACCCGCCTGTCAGAAAAAAGGGCTGTTTGATGTTTCTCACTGAGTCCATTGTTATGTATTCCCTATTTGGCTTTGCACTTGCGTAGGTATGCAGGCAGTAACGTGGGAGCTTCTTCCCTTGCCGCTTCTCCTTATCACGGTGGCCTTGAATGTAGGCTTTGGGCTATTCTTGTGTTGATGAGAATTTTCCAGTCCTGTGAATACGAGGGGAGGGGGGAGTCGTCTCCCGCTCATGAAGTAACTCTCCTGCCGGGAGTTTCCCGCGCGCACGCTTACAGTTCATTTGCTAGTCGCTTGCTTGCATCATACTATAACCCTGCTTGCTTTGCTCTTGCCCCCCATTCCTGACAATGACCATCTACTGTGGGTTTTAGCACTGTAATCCAATAAAGCCTTTCTTTTGATCAAGAATGCCTGGATCTACTTGCTTTTGAACCTGACAGAAATTGTCAGGAAACATCATCCTTTCACCACCACCAGCTCCTGCCATCTGCCACGATGAGCGGGGCTGGGGTAGGTCCACCGGTGACTACCACATCATGGTTCCAGTCACCACTGTGGCAATTCTACTGACCACCACGCCGGTTACCACCGTTCCAGCTACCACCACTGCTCCAGTGACTACGACTCCGGTGACCACGGCTTTGGTCCTATATTCGACGGCTGGGCCAGTCACCCCTCCATTGACCAGCTCGGTGGGAGCCTCGTATACCCTCCCGATCTACAGCCCCGCTGGGCCAACCCAGAGTCATGGAGGAGCGATACCTCGAACCTACTTTCTGGGTGCCCCAACTCCTTGGGAAAAGGGGGTTATCTATCGTAGGTCACGGGACTGGACTAAGAATCTTTTGGACACCACCCAGACTACCTGGTCGTTACCGGGGAGCCAGAGCCGGGATAGCTTACTGGATCCCCAGGGAAGTTTTGGGCTCCCCCAGGGGCAGATGTCCCATGGATCTCCCAGGTCGGGTTCCAGTCCAGATGCGGACACCTGTATGGATTCTATTCAAGATGATACCCGACGTTTAATGCGGGACATGGGCAAGCTGATGCAGTCCCTGCCGCAGATGATGGACCAAGCCCTCCGAGCCCACCCGCTGACTCAACCGAGACCAGTGCCAGCTCCGGGACAACCATTGCCTGCGCCTCCTCTTCCCGGCCAACCGGGTCTGGGGCAGCCAGCCCCCGGCCCGCAGGTGCCTGCTCAGCCTCCCCCGGCTGGCCCATTGCCGGGAGGGCCCAGACCGGGGCAGCCTGGACCTGTCCAGCCCCCACCCATACTACCACCGCCTCCCGCTCCTGCTCCGGCGCCCCTCCCGTTGCCTGTTCCGGTGCCTGGCATGGGTCCCATTCCTCCAATAATTAGTCCCAAAGACATGTTGGACATTACTTTTGATGGGGACCCTGAGACTGTGTCTTTCTTTATATTGCAAGTTGGGAAATTCGTACAGCGATGGGGCTATGTGTTCCCGGATGAGGAGCAACAGGTGGAATTCATTGCTTCAAGGTTCCGCGGAATTGCTACCAGCTGGTATGTAGCCTTCCACAATCTGGAGGCCGTGGAGCTGGGGAATGTGGATGACTTCATGTGGGCCTTGAGGAACCACTTTGAAGACCCAGGGGTGGCTCCAAAGGCTGAAGCCTTCCTCCGCACCTTCAAACAAGGCAAACTAACAGTGAGGGAGTACTCACGGGAATTTCAACGGCACGCAGTCAAGATTCGAGACTGGACTGACCCTGTGCTGGCTCAACAATACCGGATGGGGCTAGCAGTGGACGTCCATCACAACATTCTCAGTTCCGAAGAGCTGCTTCAAGGGTGGATGGAGGAAGCGGAAAAAGCTGAAAGCAGACTGCGCCTCATGAAACTGGATTTGTCACTTGGGAGCAACCGTCCGAGCGCCTCGACCACCCCGACCAGGGGCAAGCCTACCTCCACCCAAGGGGGGGTGAGAGATCAACGCATGAGACAGGGCTTGTGTCTGCGATGTGGGGAGAAAGGGCACTTCGCCACCTCCTGCCCCAAGGGAGATCCTGGTCGAGCTCTGACGCAAGAGGAGCCCCAACGATGGCAAGCTACCACCCTGAGAAAAGGTACAGCAAAACCACGCAACCCGCGGGCCCTCTTTGCCAACCCGGACCCTGCGGATACGCTGATGTTAGAAGAAGAAGAGGGTGATCTGCAGGGAAACGAAGTGGTCCTGTTTGTGAGTGGCACTGCCCAACAGGACCCTGCCCCTGAAGCACCAAAAATGGTGAACAATTACCCCTCTCTCTTCTTTGTGACTGTTCTTATAATGAACCCTGCCATGATGACCCATATCATGGTCCGAGCCCTCATTGACTCGGGGTGCGGGAGGGATTTGATGAACTCATCACTGGTAATGGGACTAGAGGCAGCAGTTACCAGTTTGAAAGATCCCATTACCTTTACCCAAATGGATGGGTCACCGATGAAGGAACCATGTCAATTTCAGACTGTTCCCTTAAGAGTGGGCATAGGAGAACACTGGGAGCTGTGATCTTTTGTAATAGCCCCACAAGCCCAATTCCCATTAGTGTTGGGCAGCCCATGGTTGCATGGGCACGATCCCTATATACTGTGGGATGAAGGGACGGTACAATTCATCTCCCCGAAGTGTGCAGAGCACAAGTGGGACCCAGGGTGGGGAAAAACTCCTAATAACGATCCTCCATGAGCCTGCTTAGACGCAGAGGACCTTAATCGCATCCCCAAAGAATACCAGCATCTGGCTCGTGTGTTTGAGGAGGAGGAAGCTGACCAACTACCTCCCCACCGTAACTCAGACTGTGCGATTGAAATCCTTCCGGGCCACATGTTGCCTAAAGGGAAAATTTATGCCATGAGTCCTATGGAAAAGGAGGAGCTACGCAGATTCATTGACAAGAATCTGGCCCGTGGATTTATTCGACCGGCGTCGTCCCCCTTTGTGGCCCCGATGTTGTTTTGTAAAAAGAAGGATGGGGGGCTGAGACTGTGTACCGATTACCAGGGCTTGAATGCAGTTTCAGCTACCAATGCTTACCCCATGCCCCTCATCAAGGATTTATTAGCAGAAGTGGCAAAGGGGAGGGTGTTTTCTAAATTGGATTTACGTTATGCCTATTTTAGAGTCCACATTAGGCAAGGAGATGAACACAAGACCGCCTTCAATACCCTGTTGGGACAATTTGAATATCAGGTTATGCCTTTCGGTTTGCAGGGGGCACCTGGGGTCTTCATGAACTTAATAAATGAGGTGCTGCACCCCTATTTGTTCAAGGGGGTGGTTGTTTACTTGGATGATATCTTGGTGTACAGCCCAGACCAAAAATCTCACACTAGGCTACTTCAGGAGGTACTGGAGAAGTTGCTAGAGCACAAACTGTTTGTTAAGCTCTCAAAATGTGAGTTTCACCAGAGCTGCATTGACTTTTTAGGGTATCGCATATCCGCAAATGGGTTGGAAATGGACCCAAAAAAGGTCCAGGATGTGTTAGCTTGGGAACCCCCCAAAACCAGAAGGCAGCTCCAGAGTTTTCTCGGTTTCGCCAACTTTTACCGTCAATTCTTGCCCCATTTTGCCCAGGTAGCCCTCCCTCTCACAGACCTCCTAAAAACTAAAGGGAGAGGGGCTAAAGCTTCTATGCCAGGGGCCCTGTTAGATTGGACACCTCAGTGTCAAGAGGCGTTTGAACAACTGAAGCAGTTATTTACTTCCGAACCAGTACTGGCACACCCGAATGAGACAAAAAAATTTATTGTCCAAATAGATGCCTCAGATACCGCAATGGGGGGGGGTGATCTTGCAAGAGGACGCCCAAGGGCACTTGCATCCTCTTGCTTATGTCTCACGAAAGTTTAATGACACAGAGAGGTTCTGTCCCATTTGGGACAAAGAAGCTGCTTCCATACGCTTAGCCTTAATTACTTGGAGGCACTGGCTAGAAGGGGCTCGGGTGCCCTTTGAAATCTGGACTGATCATAAGAACCTTGAGGTACTTCGAAAGCCCCGGAATCTAAATGCCAAACAGTTCCGCTGGGCTGAGTTTTTCTCTAAGTTCCAATTTACCCTTCATCACTTCCCGGGTAAATCCAATCACTTGGCAGATGCCCTCTCACGCCTTTCCCAGCATCTGAGCAAGAGAACGGAGGTGAAAGAATCCTTTTTTACCTCTGACCAACTTGTTGGGGCAGTTATGACGTGCAAACAGAGACAATTACAGCCAGTTACCTCGAGTCAGGGGTTGCCATGGGAAAATCAATTTGCTAACGACATCACTGATCAAGAGAAAGTTGAGCTGAAAGCTCGGGATGATGTGGAATGCAAATCCAATGGCTGCTGGTACAACGGCATTAAGCTGCTTGTCCCAGAAAAGACGCGACCCCAAGTACTGCAGGCTGCCCATGATTCCAAGTCAGCAGGACACTTCGGGTATGTGAAGTCACTACACCTACTGCAGCGCAATTTCTGGTTGCCCCATATGAAACGAGATCTATCACTCTACATACAATCTTGATCTACTACAGCCGTTGCCTACCCCAAGTCGACCCTGGGAAGTGATTTCCATGGATTTTATCACTGATCTTCCTCCTAACAAAAACATGACTGTTATTTGGGTGGTGGTGGACTTATTTTCCAAACAGGCTTATTTCATACCATTTCCTAGTTTGCCAACAGCCAAAATACTTGCAAGAGCCTTCCTACAGCATATTGCCCAGCTCCACACTTTACCGATCAAAATAATATCCGATCGTGGGGTTCAGTTTGTCTCCAAACTATGGACAGAGTTAATGGCCCTCATGGGTATTGAGCGTGCGTTAAGCAGTGCATACCACCCGGAAACTGATGGGCAAACAGAAAGGGTGAATCAAACACTTGAGCAATATCTGCGTTGTTTCACCAACTACCAACAAGATAATTGGATCGAGTTGTTGCCTTTGGCTGAGTTTGCATACAACGACTCCTGGCACGCATCAACTGGAATGTCCCCCTTTAAAGTGGCCATGGGTTATGATAGCCCCCCTCTTCCATTCCTGAAACCGGGGGGTTCTCCTGGTAAGGCCACAGAATGGTGTAAATCTTTTCGAGAATCTTGGCCATTGATCGTAGAGACTTTAAACGAAGCCAAGGCTCAATATAAGAAATATGCAGACAAAAAACGGGCGGGGGGATGGAATCTGCAACCAGGGGATTCGGTGTACCTTTCCACTAAGAACTTACGCCTCTAACAGAAGTCGCGGAAGCTAGCATGGAAATATATTGGCCCGTTCAAGGTGGTTCGCTGTATAAATAAAGTGACTGTGCAACTGGATTTACCTAAGTCACTTAAAGCCATTCATCCAATTTTCCATTACAGCCTCCTCAAACCGGCATCTCCCCTATCTAAGTGGCATCCGGAGCCTCCAGCAACCCCCCCCGCTGATCATCGATAACGAGGAGCACTACGAGCTGGAAAACATCCTGGACTCCAAATTTATTCGTGGACAATTGTATTATTTGGTTGAATGGGTACATTTTGGGCCCCAACACAGGGAATGGGTGAAAGTGTCTGATATTAATGCACCTGATCTTCTAAGGGATTTTCACACCTGTTTCCCAGCCAAACCAGGGGGTCCCATGTACTCCCCTTCCTGAGTGGTGGGTGGGAGGTATTTTGGGAAGGGCAGAGTGTCAGAAAAAAGGGCTGTTTGATGTTTCTCACTGAGTCCATTGTTATGTGTTCCCTATTTGGCTTTGCGCTTGCGTAGGTATGCAGGCAGTAACGTGGGAGCTTCTTCCCTTGCCGCTTCTCCTTATCACGGTGGCCTTGAATGTAGGCTTTGGGCTATTCTTGTGTTGATGAGAATTTTCCAGTCCTGTGAATACGAGGGGAGGGGGGAGTCGTCTCCCGCTCATGAAGTAACTCTCCCGCCGGGAGTTTCCCGCGCGCGCACTTACAGTTCATTTGCTAGTCGCTTGCTTGCATCATACTATAACCCTGCTTGCTTTGCTCTTGCCCCCCATTCCTGACAATGACCATCTACTGTGGGTTTTAGCACTGTAATCCAATAAAGCCTTTCTTTTGATCAAGAATGCCTGGATCTACTTGCTTTTGAACCTGACACCGCCTCTTCCCCGTTTGCCGCACCCGTTTTATTCCGGAAAAAGAAAGACGGGGGGTTGCGGCTATGCATGGACTATCGCGGGCTAAACGCTGTTTCAGCCACCAATGCATACCCCTTGCCCCTGATCAAAGACCTCCTGGCTGCGGTTGCTGGGGGAAGATTTTTTCTAGGTTGGATCTTCGGGATGCCTACTTTCGGGTACACATCAGAGAAGGGGATGAATTCAAAACTGCATTTAACACTCTCCTGGGTCAGTTTCAATACTTAGTTATGCCCTTCGGGCTGCAGGGGGCACCAGGAGTGTTCATGAACTTGATTAATGAAGTGTTGCACAAGTATTTTTTCAAGGGGGTCCTTGTTTACCTTGATGACATACTTCTGTATTCCCCGACCACCGTTCACACGTGAAACTGGTGAGGGAGGTACTTCAAACGTTGCACAAGCACAAATTCTTCGCTAACTGTCCAAATGTGAATTTCATAAGTCGGAGATCGCCTTTTTAGGCTACCGCATCTCGCAGAAGGGGATTGAGATGGACCCTGACAAAGTTAAAGATGTGGTGGGGTGGGAACCCCCCAAAACAAGGAGACAGCTCCAAGCGTTCCTCGGATTCGCCAATTTTTACAGATCATTCCTTTCCCCTCACAGACCTACTCAAAACTAAGGGGAAAGCCCCTGACTGCACCCGGCTGGGTGCGCGCCTAAACTGGACCTCAGAGTGCCAGCTTGCATTCGAACGCCTGAAGGCTCTCTTTACCTCAGAGCCCGTGCTGGCTCATCCCAATGAACTGAAAAAATTCATTGTACAAGTCGACGCCTCAGACGTCGCCATGGGGGGGGCAATCCTCCAAGAGGGGGATGATGGCAAACTCCACCCCCTTGCATATGTTTCTAAAAAGTTCAATGACACTGAGCGGAACTGGTCGGTGTGGGGAAAAGAAGCAGGGTCGATCCGCTTGGCACTGGTCACATGGCGACATTGGCTGGAGGGGGCTCGAGTACCATTTGAGGTGTGGACTGATCACAAAAATTTAGAACTCCTCCGTTCGCCCCGCGCACTGAACGCCAAACAATTGCAATGGGCTGATTTCTTCTCTAAGTTTAATTTCACCCTGCACCATTTCTCAGGGAAGGCTAACTCGCTGGCTGATGCTCTGTCCCGCCTCCCGCAACACGATAGCAAACGGGAGGAGGTCCGAGACTCAGTTTTCACCCCCTCCCAACTGGGGGGGGCAGTAACCACACACAAGGAAGCGCTGAACCCCCCCCACGTCACCCCCTTCCCACTGGGAGTCGAAATTCGCATCTGCAATGTCTCAAGCGGACAGAGAAACACTGGAAGGGGAGGAGGGGGTGGTGAAAGATGAAAAAGACTGTTGGCGAAAGAATGGGAAACTGTTTGTGCCGCTGTCACTCCGGGGGGAGGTGATGGGCTGGGCTCATGGCTCCAAGCTTGCAGGGCATACGGGCTTTGTGAAGTCGCTGCAGCTCCTACAACGGCAATTTTGGTGGCCGGGACTAAGGAAAGATTTGTCATTGTTTACTAATGCCTGCCAGGTGTGCCTGATGAGCAAGCCCCGTCCGGGAAAACCCCCTGGTTCTCTGCAGCCTCTCCCTACTCTGACTCGCCCTTGGGAGGTGATCTCCATGGACTTTATTACTGATTTACCACCAAGTGGTGGAAAGACTGTTATTTGGGTTGTGGTTGATATATTTTCTAAACAGGCTCATTTCATCCCGTTTGCTTCCATCCCCTCTGCAAAGAAACTGGCTGCAGCGTTTCTGCAACACGTGGTGAGACTCCACACTTTGCTGAATAAGGTGGTCTCAGACAGGGGGGTGCAGTTTGTCTCCCAATTCTGGGGGGAGTTAATGTCACTGCTAGGGGTGGAGAGGGGGGTCAGCAGTGCATACCACCCAGAGACCGATGGCCAAACCGAAAGGGTCAACCAAACACTTGAACAATACCTCAGGTGTTTCACGAACTTTCAAAAGGATGATTGGCATTCCCTGTTGCCGCTGGCTGAGTTTTGCTACAACAATACGCATCACTCCTCCACGGGGATGTCTCCTTTCATGGCGGTGCACGGATATGAGGCCCCTTCCCTTCCCTTTTTGAGTTCTCCCGACCTCCCGCCGGGAGATGCAGGTGACTGGTGTAAACGCTTACAGTCTGCGTGGCCTTTGCTGGTGAAAACACTTGAAGGGGCTAAAGCTGCGTATAAGGTCCAAGCTGATAAGAAACGTGACCTTTCTTGGACTCCTAAGTGTGGAGACTTTGTTTATCTGTCCACACAGAACCTGAGGGCATAGGTGTCAACTTCAGGGGGGCTTGAGGGCTGAGGCTACCTCCGAAATTTTCCAGGGGTGACTGAGCCCCCCCCCCCGGGCAACCAGGCTCACAAGCCTTGCCACTACCACCCCACGCCACCCCCAACCCATTTTGAAAGCGGAGGGGTTTTTCCTTCTGCTTTCTGAGACTTCAGGTGGGATGGCAGGAAACTCAGGGCTTGCTTCCTGAAAGCTAAGCCCCAGCTCCCAGAAACCCTCAGTTGGGCCTGGTGGAGCTGGGGGCTGCACATGTTTTCAGTGCTTTCAGCTTTCCCACGCAGAAAGGTAAGGAGCTGTCCTGGGACTCCAGCGAGGGGGTGATGTTTTCAGGGGTGGGATGGTGGGCACTAGGCAGAGAGTGCCCAGGCTGGCTGGCTGAGGCCAGCCTCGGGGTGGCTGGGTGCCCAAGCACCTTTCCTGTGGCCTTGTGCCGCTGCTCTTGTTTTCCCGCTCCCTGCAAGGCTTGCCTTGCAGAGAGCCATGCGAGGAGGTTGTGGGGAGAGGCTGGTATCCTTGGAGGATTGCCGGCCTCAGGGAGGCTGGGCACCCTGCACCCTTTTTTCCCCTCTCTCCCTGCAAGGCTTGCAGGAGGTCAGGAGGTGGGGGAAGTGGGGGGAGGCCAGCATCCATGGAGGTTTGCCTGCCTTGGGGCAGCTGGACACTTGGGCACCCTTCCTGCAGCCTTGTGCTGCTGCTGTTGTTTTCCCACTCCTTGCAAGGTTTGCCTTGCAGAGAACCATGTGAAGAGGTTGGGGGGGAGGCCAGCATCCATGGAGGATTGCCAGCCTTGGGACGGCTGGGCACCCTGTGCACTTGTTCTTCTGTTTCCCCACACACACAAGGCTTGCCTTGCAGAGCCATGCAGGGAGGTCAGGAGGGGGGAGGCCAGCATCCATGGAGGATCTCTGGGCGGCTGGGTGCCCGGGCACCTTTCCTGCGGCCTTGTGCCACCAGAGCCTTTTATTTCCTCCAAGAGGAGACTCTTCTGAGTTCTTTGTTGAGCTCCACCCCTTCCCTTGACAGAGAGAGGATATTAGGAAAGCCAGGAATCAGCAGTTTACAATCACTGAAATCGCACACACAGCCCATGAAGGGAGAGGGGGAGGGGGAGGGCAGGTGAAACCTCGAAGAGTTTAAATGCATACATTCAAGACCAACTCTCCCCTGAACTCCTGGATAAATTATGGAGAGGGATTTCTATTTTCTTTCTTTTCATTTCTCCTCTCCCTCCCTCCCTCCCCCTTCTTTCCTTCCTTCCTTCCTCTCTTCCCATCTATTTGCTTTCTTTCCACTCTCTCGCCTCCCTCCCTCCCTTGTTAAAACATCCCTAGTTAGGGTTGCCAGGTTCTCCCTGTCCACCTCTGGGGGATGGGGGGTGAGGGGTGGCCCAATACAGGTTGGGTAACTCCTGGAGATTTGGGGATGGAGCCTGGGGAGGACTGGGACCTCAATGGGGTACAATGCCATAGAGTCCACCCTCCAGAACATCCATTTTCTTCAGGGAAACTAATTTTTGTAGTCTGAAAATGAACTGTAATTCCAGGGGGTCCCCAGGTCCCACCTGGAGGCTGGCACCCCTAGCTCCAGTGCTGAAACTGGAAGCTCTGGTTCTTCTGTATGGTGAATGCAGACCACTGACATTGGCTTGCATCTGTTGAATCACCCTGCTTCATGTAGGATGCACAACAGCCAGGTGGAGCAGAGGAGGGGTGTATTTTACTTAGGTCTATATATCCTTGATTGAGAACAGTTGTTTTTTTTTCATGGTAGTGGGATCGGGCTGCTCTTTTTTCAATCTCCATTTCATTTTTAAATTGTAAGCCCATCTGCATGAACAAGATGAGGGGGCGTGCAGATCAGAGGCCTTTTAAAATTTCCTTTTGATCTATGTGCAGCCTGGAGAGAGAACATTGGTAAGGGATGTGCACTCTATGTTCATGCTCTTCGTTTTGCTGTTACTTAAAATGCTGTGGTAGTTTCAAAGGGGCAACCAACTGCAATGTACTAAAAGGAATGACAGGATTGCCCATTGAAAATAATGGGAGAGGCTTGAAGGCCCATTGGAGATAATAGGAGCCAGGAATGCCGGTTGACTTGCATGGGCTCTGCTGAAATACACTGCAGGCCAAAAAAAGTTGCAAAGAAAATGCAGAATGGTTTTTCCAATAAGGTTTTTGGGTCCAGATAGGCTATTCTAGGACTGTAATGACAGTTCCCAGAGTGGAAAAACAGTCCCTAGCAATAGAATCTGTGCTGCATTTTAAGGTGGAGTTTCTAAACAGTGTGCTAAGAAGGCACCTGTTCCTGGGGTTAGCCCAACCCAGCGGCATTGCTATGGGGGTTCCCAGGGGTTCCCAGGCCACCCTAATTTTCTGGGGAGCCCCTCCCTAAATGCCACATAGTTCCACCTCCATAGATAATGGCCTGTGATGTCACTGGCTCCTCCCTATGATGTCACTGGGTCCCAGTTCTTTTAATGACTTAGCAATGCCTCTGGCCCAGCCCCAGCCCCCCCTGGGAAATTGCAAAGTCTACGCCCTTGCCTGAGGGGCTTGCAGCCGAGCTGCAAACTCAGTTGGAAATATGTGGGACCTTTTAAAATTGTACGTGTAGTGAATAATGTGACTGTTGAACTTGACCTGCCTAAATCACTGAAATCTATTCATCCTGTATTTCATGTAAGGCTGCTACGGCGTGTGCCTGCAGAGAATGTCTGGAGACCCCAGCGCCCTGCCCCACCTCCGCTGATGGTGGGGGGAGAGCCGCATTATGAAGTTTCACAAATCCTGGACTCAAAGATTTCACGCAACCGGCTGTATTATCTCATCGACTGGGCGGACTTTGGGCCAGAACAGAGGGAGTGGGTTAGGGCGGAACATGTTCTTGCCCTGAAATTGGTCTGCGCGTTCCATAAATTATATTCCTTAAAGCTGGGGGGATAGATCTGTTATCAGGAGGGCAGAATGTCAGGTATCCCTGCCATAAGGGCGATGGGGGGGGAAGATGAGACGGTAATTGATGTATCTGTGTTGCTGGTGTGGAATGTGGGGAGGTGACGACGTTGCCTGGGAGACTGGGCCATATCTCACCTCGCCAGGCCAGAGATGGCCTTGGAGCCAGGCTGTTCGTCTCCTTTCGCTTTCTAAAGACAACAGCTAGGCTTGGGAACTTTCAGGTAGTGGGAACATAATAATTTAGTGCTTTATAGCTTTCCCGCGCGTGCGCTAACCATCTTTTGGTAGAGGGGTGGGGGCTCCTCTCCCCCTTGGTGTATAAACCCCAATGCTTCATGTATCCAAGTCATTCTTAACAATGCTTCTGTTCTAGTGACCTAGTATTGCAGTCTAATAAATACTATCCTTGTTTCAATGAATAAGGCCTGGTGTTTGACTGACTAACTGAGGACTCTGACACCAACATTAATATGGCCATTGCCAGGTGGCAGGACATGCTAACGACCCTGAAAATAAGCCAGGCTCCTCAAGCTCCAGAACTTGAGGGGAGACCCAATCCAGGGTCTATCACAAGCTGTTAGCAATCCCCACCCGAGGCCCATGCCACAATATGGTTCATGCTGAATGTGCCAACCCCCCAATTAAGGGGGGGGGGTCTACCAGTTGGTGCTCTTCCCTTCACCAAAACCAGCCAGATTCCTGCCACCAAGGGTCAAGCCTCTGCTTAGGCCCTTGGCCCCACATACTGGTTGACAATATGGCACAGCCCTTGCTGCAGGTCCTCAAGAAAAAATCCGGTTGCTGAACTCAGACAGATGAACACCATCAACTTGGTAGAGAAGAGAGAACTTCTCGGTTATACCAGGGTGTGGGATATAAAAACCCAACCCAACCCTCACAGCCTTCCCAGTCTCTCAATTGGCCTCTCAATGACATATGGGTCACAAACCACACCCTTCGGGGCAGAATGGCCAACCAAACCAAGCACACATCAGGCCTTTCACCATGCCCAGGTCATTACCCGCCAGGTGAATAACAAAGATGTTGGGTGAAAGCCCACTCCCTTCTGAAAACAATAGGGGCATCAGCCCAGCCCCATCTGCCTTATCATTCGATGATGGCACTGTCACTAAGGCCCAGCTGTGAACCCAGTTTTGATTGGTCCGCCTGATGGGCTACCCAAAACACCATGATGTGGCCAGCAATCAAAATCCAGAGCTTCCACACAGAAGCCAAAGAACCTAAAAACCAAACAACAACAATAACTATTAGAGGAAAAACAACATCTCACAGCAAAACCAAAGGCCTTGCATATGCTCTGTAAGTGGTGGAATGCCATCTCCCCACTTTTTGAATGGTTGGGCCAGAGCAGCCCATGGCAGCTGCTGTGGACACAGCTCCAATCCTAAATGCTGTGGGCACAGCTCCAATCCTCACACCAGATAAACCCAGCCTAACTAAAGCCTTTGATGTCACTGCCCAAAACTGGTATTTGATCAACGGGCACTTATCTTTATGAACAAATAGGGGACTGTTGTCATGGCCATGCTGACCAATATACTGGGCCCAGGGCCCAGACAGGGCAGAGGTCTTGATCAGCACAGGTGTCAAGAGAAATTTATTTAGTTATTAGATTTTTACCCCACCCTCCCAGCTAGGCCAGTTCAGGGGATCTCATTCCCCTTACCCTTCTGGTCAGTTTTAAACTGCTGTACCTGGAACACAACCTGGTCCCCTTTGAAGCAGATATTGCCTGAAGGGCCTTCTTCAGAGGATCTAACTGAGATTGCTGAACCAGCACCAAAAAATGTAATCAGCATGGCAGCATGAAACAGCGTGATCTCATAGCCAGAGTTACAGACCTGGATCCATGTACTGTATAGACCCTTAACTATTGCAGGGGAGATGGGCTGCCAGGCATCCCGCTGGGTGCCAGCCTTCCGTGTCCAACCTTCAAGCATCTTGCAAAGGCAGAAGTTGGCAGTGAATTCAGCAAAGCCATGGGCTTTTCTGGTAAAGCCCTGCCAACTGGGCTCTGATAGATTTAATCACCACACTCTTACCTTTTAACATGACACAGTATTGTTGCAGATGGTCCACCTCTATGGGCCAATCATTCCGAAGCCCTACCTACTGTCAGCTCACTGCCATAAATCTGGGAGGCTGGAGGAGGGGGATGGGACTCTTTGGAAAGTTACTTTCACTTTCTTGCTGTCTGAGTGCTATGTTGTTATCTGTATAGTTTATGCGCCTGACTTTGGTAACATAATCCCTGGGAACAAATGTCCATTACTTTTCTGGTGGGCCCCACTAGCCACCTTGATTGGCTTCCTGCAACCCCCTGACCTGCTTTTGAGCCCTGTATATCTGTCCACCCCACGCTTTCCCCTTCAGTTTCAACACAGAACCTGAAGTACAGATGTTCTGCCAGTAGTGATCAATAAACTTCTCTTCTAAAGAAGCAAGTCATTGATTCTGATTGTTGCGGGAGTCTGACACCTACCGCCTAAAATCCAAAAACTGATGATTCATAAGCTTTCTGCATGCTTGGCACAATTGCTTTTTTTTTAATAGGGTTTTTTTTTTTGAATTGTCTATATATTACACAGTATCTTTTGTCTCCTTACTTTACATAACTCAATAAGTTCCCCCCTCCCTCCCTCTACCCCTTGTTTGTTGATCTTTTATTCACAGCCACGGGCACAAAGTCTGAATCTTCCATCGAATGTCCTGTCTTCCTTCCACTGTTATCCACTTTAGATAGGTCTTCCATCTCGCTTTAATTTCTTCGGCTTTATCCTCCCATGTGGTCTTCTGGTGAAATTTCTCAATGATGTCCGACTGCACAAAATCAAACAAATAAGTGTGCCAGGTATCTATTGTCCATTTGCTCTTATCTTTCCAGCCCAGAGCTATCACTGCCTTGCCTGCTAACACCATAGCTTTGAGTATAGCCTGGGTTTCCTTATTGACTGTGTTGCGGGGTGCGTGTCTTAACGGTTCAAGCCCCCAAACCTTTACTAGGACTTCCCAGCCACCAGCCTCTCACCTGCTTGCACTGCAGATCCAGCAGAGGAACCTCTTATAGTAACCAAACAAAGGCAGTCCAGTGGTACACTATATACAAGAGTTTTATTCACAGTATTCACAAGCAAAGTGCTACGCCAGGCAGCCAATATACAAAAGGAAGAGTATGGCAGTAGTACAAAGACATATATACAAACCTCCACCAATCAGTGGACTGCTGAGTCACAGTGACTGCACACTGTTCAGTGCCAGGCAGAACAAGTTGGGACTTGTCCTCTGAGTGCATCAGCTGACACTAGCTGACAGGTAGCTGTCATCCTAGATCCTAATGATCTAGCTACTGGAGATTAACATACAACAGACTGCCTTATTTCCTAATATACCCATTAACATTAGTTTAAAGTCTACATTCAATGAGATTCTAAATATTTTCTTTATAATTTGTATTATTTTTGACCAAAAGACTCTCACCTCTGGACATTCCCACCACATATGGGAGAACCAACCCTTAAATTGTTTACAGTGCCAACACATAGAACTCGATCCCGGAAACATGTTTGCTATCTGCGCTGGTGTTTTATACCACTTTGTGAAAAATTTATGTTCCAGTTCATTAAATTTAATAATTTTGGTTTCTTCTATTCCCTTCATTATTCTATTTGCATCGTCTTCTGATATCTGGCCTTCCTTACACCATATTTTCTGTAAATAAAGTATCGCCTTATCTTTATTGGATAACATTTTCTTGTAAATATATCCTGCTAATCCTTGTTTAAATTCTTGCATCCTATTATGTATTTCTTCAATTGGTTCTTCTGTCCAAATATTTCCTTTTTCATTAACTTCCTTAATCATTCTATAAAGGCCTGTAATTTTTAACCAATATTGCTTGCCTATCTCCTTGATTAATTCCTGTGCTGGTTTTAGAGTGCCTCCTCTAAATAAGTCTCTTAGCCTATAATATCCCTTTGATCTCAGGAGTTCGCACCATTTATTTTCTTCTGTTTCGTTATAGAGGGACTTTAGTGGTGCCCATTTTGAGGTTCTTTTAAGCCATGAGGGCTGCCACTTGTTCACTATTTCTGTTCACTTATCACTATTTCTGATTGCCTCCACGAATCTGGGGCTTTTTTCCCTTTCAACATTCCATTAAATACCTCTTGGAGCTCTGGGGCCAATATGTCTACCATCTCCTTATAGAATTCACTTGTGAAACCGTCTAGGCCTGGGGATTTGCCCTTTTTCAATTCTTTAATTACATCCTTTATCTCCTGTAGTGTTATTTCCTCCCTTAACATAATTTTATCATTTTCTTTAAGTATTGTTCTTATATCTTCCTCATATATGACTATGTCTTTTTTTTTATACAGCTCTTTATAAAAGGTCTCGAAGGCTTTTACTATATCTTTTGAGTTGCCAGTTCTTTGGCCATTCACTTTTATATTTTCTCTTTTGCCTTACCTTCCTGTTTTTCAAATAGTTAACTAACCTTCTGGCCGAATTAATACTATTTCTATGGAAGTTATTTCTTACCATTGCTTCTCTCTTCCATAATGTAACTGAGTCCAACTCATCTAATTGTTTTTTAATTGTTGTTATCTGACTCTGTACTTTTAAATCATGATTGTTGATTTGTTCCTTTTGCAACCTCTCCAGTTCCTGAATTTTAGATTGTCTTTTTAGATAGCGTTCTCTTTTCCTTATTTATGCAGTATCCCCTTATCACCGCCTTTGCGGCATCCCACAGGGTATTAGTTGGGACAGTCCCTCTATTCTCCTCAAAATATAATCTTATCTGCTCCATCATATAGCTCCTACCTTCCTCTTTAGCCATTATTAAATTATTGTACCTCCAAGTTCTACTTTTTGGTTTTTGATTATCTTCTATTTCTATAGTGATTGGTGCATGATCCGATATCCAGATTGGGTGCGTTGTGATTTTTTTTATAGTCAGATTGCTGCTTTTTTCTACAATTATGTAATCTATGCATGATGGGGTTTTGTGCCAGCTGGATACATGGGTGGGTTTTGGCTGCTGTCCTATCAATTCATGTGCTTCCCTCAAGCCCCAATCTCCTATTTTAATTGCCTTTAATTGCTACATAGCGGTCATATGCCATGTTCAAATCTCTTGTCATAATTAATTCTCCCTTTGCAAATTGCTTAGTTTTTTTAACTAGCCTGGCTAAAAATTTCTTTTGTCCTTTATTGGGTGCATATATATTTACCAATGTAAATTTCTTCCCCTCTAATCTGAATTTAGCCATCACATATCTCCCTTCCCTGTCTGTCTTTCTTTCTAATACCTCTACTCTAAGTTTCTTATGAGTCATTATTGCCACTCCTCTGGCCTTGGTGTGGCTCCTAGCTTCCGCTAACATCATCCAGGTCGAGTCTTTTAGCAAAGGCTTGTTGTCATTTCTTTTCTTATGTGTTTCCTGTAAACACAGAACACCAGTTTTTTGCTCTCTTGCCAACTTGGCTATCCTATATCGTTTAATTTCTGATGTTAAACCATTGACATTCAGTGATAAAATTTTTATTGTTTTATCCATATCCCACATCAATTAAGGCTTTGACATCTCGTGGCTGTGAAAAATTTGAATGGTTAATTAGTTTACCCTTCCCCTTCCCTTCCCCCCCTGTGGTTGAGAGTAAAGGTGGAAAGAAAATCTCTTCACCTCTCTGCACTGCATGGGGTGCATGCATTCCCCCCCCTCCTCCTTCTTGATCTGTAAAAAATGATAATACTATTAATAGTCATTAGCTCAATCAATAAAGGTATACTTCCCTTAATTGGTTATCGGGAGCTGGTCCTGAGGCGTTTCCCTCCTCTCTCTTAAGTTCCTTCGTCGCCATCTTCAGGAACCCCCGATTCCTCTTCCATTTCTTGCTCTCCCATATCGTCTGTGTTGATACCTAATTGTTTAAGTAGTTCCTTTGCCTCTGTAGTGTTCCTTGACATAAGTCGCTTTCCTTCCCGAAATATAATTATCGAGGATGAATAGCCCCATGAAAATTTAACGTTATTTGCATAAAGCTTTTGAGCAAAGGGGCGCATGAGGTTTTTTTTCCTTAAGGTCTCTTGACAAAAGTCTTGTCTCACCCAGACTTTTCTTCCTCTAAAAGTCAGGTCTTTCCTCTTCTTTAGTGCCGTATATATTTGCTGTTGAATTTTCTCTCTGGCAAATTTAATTATTACATCTCTAGGGGCCCTGCCCCTCCCATTCCTTTGTAGTCTATGCACTCTCTCAACATCCTCTGTTTTCATTTCTACTTCGTTTGTCTGCATCCACTGTATCAGAGACTCCTCCAATTTATTTATGGAAATTTCTTCAGATATCCCTGATAAAATAAGGTTAGCGCTCCTGTTTCTGTCTGACAAGTCATTTATTTGGCGGTTCAGAGCGGTTATTTTTTGCTCATTAGCTTCAGCAAGCTCTTTGGCTGTTGTAGCTGTCTGCTTTATAAAAGCTATTTCTGTGCCTATTTTGCTAATTTCTCCATGTAGTGAGTTTAACTCACTACTAATTTTTTCTTGAAAGGCAAGGACTGTATTTTGGAGTCCTGCAATTTGTTCAGATAGGTCCTTAATTGTCTTCACCATATCTGGTTCAAAGCTTTGGGAGCGGCCTTAAGAATCTCAAGGCTTTCCTTTCTAGCACAGCAATAAATTAGTTTCTTACCACTCTGAAGTTGTTCTAGCCAGCTGCTTCCTGGTTATCAGCCTCTTATCTGGGTTTGCGTAGTATTTACAAACTTTGAGCTATAAATTCTTTAGTTCGAAGGAGGAGCTTGGAGGAAACACAGCCGGCTTGGTTTAACGCATGCGTGCACCTCCGCTTGGCACAATTGCTAACTTGATTGCCCTGCTAGCCTCAACCCGCCAAGCTGCCACAGTTCCAAGGGCATCCTCATTGGGTGTAAATCTGCCTCTGGGGGCAGCTGACGAAACCTCTCAATCTGTTTGCAAGATAGAGCATCCACCACCCCGTTACTCACCCTCAGGAGTGCTTGGAGAGGAACAACACATTCAGCTGCAAACAGCAAAGTGTAAAAGGCCACACCAGGCCCATGAACCTCATCAAACTAGAGGTCAGTGAATTGATAACCTAGACCATCACCATGTTATCACATAAAAAATGCACAGTATTATTGGCTAACTGCTCATCCCACATCCATAAGGCCACCAAAACAGGAAACAATTCCAAAAAGTTCAGGTCCCTGCAAATCCCACTTGTAGACCAGGTTTCAGGCCATTCTTCAGCACACCAATGGCCTCTAAAATAAATGTTGAAGCCAACAGAGCCCAATGCATCCAAAGTAAGCCCATTCACCAAATGTTAATTCATCCCTCCAAAATGAAATCCCATTTAACTCCTGTAAGGTCCTCCAAACCTGAAGATCATCCTTCATCCCCCTATTGATCCTTACCCTGTGAGATGGGGTCCGCAACCTGACCATAGCACTGTGACTGCACAAGTGGTGCCCTCGCAGGTGCAACCACCTGAGTAATGGGGTGGCGGATGCTCTGCACTAACTTTGCCAAAAGCAACCTGGATGTCTGGTTCACAGTGTCCAGCTCTAAACCCCCAAAAGTCAAAACAGATGATGGGCCCTCTGTCTTTTCATAGGCAATAGGGACCCTCAGCTAGGCCCATAAAGAATCTCAGCAGATGCCAGCAATGGCCAGACCCCGCTGGGTCCACAAAAAGAAAATCATCCAAGTAATGAACTGTGTCCTTCAGGCCTGCCTTAACCCTCAAAGCCAATTCTAAAAATGAACTAAACCACTTGAAAGCACAACAAGAAATTGAACATTCCATAGGAACATTCCATGTAAAATTGGCCCTCAAAAGCAAACCCCAAAAGTTCAAAATCATCTGGGTGCACTAGCAACAGGCAGAAAGCCAACATAATGTCACATTTCACCATCTCAGCAGCTGAGCCCCATCGGCAGACCTCATGCACCGCCTGATCAAAAGACTTGTAATGGACTGAACACAGGTGATGCAGGATAGCATCGTTAACCGAGTTACCATGAGGAAAAGACAAGTGATGTATCATTTGATACCCTCTGCTTTCTTTGGGACCACCCACAATGGAGAAACTCTTAACAAAGGAATTGGTGGAATTAAGAAAGGACCAAGGTCCCTGCCTTCCCGACACTCCTTGGCTATCTTCTCAGTCACCACATGTTCCAAACCAACATTGGACCTTGTATTCTGAGACATAAAACATTTCCAAGAACCCTGATAAGGAATCCTAAAACCATTTATAAAACCATCTAACAGATACAAACTATCTTCAGCATGAGGGTAAAGGGCTAGCCAGATTCTAAGCTGAGTCAGGTTTATAGGGCTGGGTCCCTTTTTCAGTTCCCTGAGGGGGGGCCCTGCTCCCCCCCAGGTCATTTCCCAGCACCCCTCTGCATAGCCCTGGAGCAGGAAGTGAAAGTGTGAAACCCCACACCCAGAGGGCACTCATGCCTAAACTTTTTGAGCACACTCCCTGTGAGGCAAATTCCCAGCATAATAACTGAGGTTGAACTCCCTGGCCCCTGGAGGGGTGAGATGCTGCAACCCCTGCCCCCTGCTACATGATGTGACTGCTATCTGACCAGTCACCCAATGCAGGCTTAGCAGAGGCCATGAGCTGGAGTGAGAGCTGCTGGTGCACCAGGTCCCACTGCGAGGCTGGGTTAACTGCCACCCTCACCCTAAACTCCTCATCATGCTGCGACCATGTAGCCCTGTATAAGCTCTATAGATGATGTCTACGTACTGAAAATAGGGGCAGCTCTCACTGGCTGGGTCCTGGCCACTATGCCAGCATAAATCAAAAACCCTGGCAACCAGTTGGCCCAAGAATGATCCACACACCTCCTTCTGAGATACTGCCTATCCCGCTCATCCAAGTCATTCTTTTCTATCTTCTTGATATCCCTAAAGAACAGTGTAAAAATGTCCACAAATTCCCCTTTCAGTATCTTCTCCCTCATTGCTGGCCAGGTGATCCCCTAATGGCATACCTACCTCCACCTGAGGCATGGCATTAAATGGAATGGAGCCATAAGGGACTCCCCTCGCAGCCCTGAAGCCCAATTACTCCACATGTGCAACCACCCTAGCAAAGCCCCACACAGGACCATAGGCCAAGCAGTCATAGGACCTCCTCTCTTGTCACCTCAATCTGACTCAGGTCCTTCAACACTCCTCCTGAAATCAGTGATTCTGGAGTGGGCAAGCACTTCTCATCTTCCACAGTGAAGACAGAGGCAAAAAATGCATTCAGCTTCTCAGCCATTTCCCTATCATCCTTCACTAATCCTTTTACCCCTTGGTCATCCAAGGGCCCCACTGCCTCCCTGGCTGGTCTCCTGCTTCTAATGTATTTGAAGAAGGATTTATGGTTGGTCTTTATGTTTTTTGCAATGATGGTTCTAACCCTACTGCTCAGCAATTTCATGGAGTGCCCACGAGTTCTTGTATTGTGAGAAAGGGAGAAAAGTATTTCTTTCTCAACCTGCTCAATCCCATTCATAATCTTATAAACCTCGATCATGTCACCCCTCAGCCGTCGTTTCTCCAAACTAAAGAGCCCCAAGTGTTTTAACCTTTCTTCATAGGGAAGGTGTTCCAACCCTTTTATCATTCTAGTTGCCCTTCTCTGCACTTTTTCCAATGCTATAATATCCTTTTTGAGATGTGGTGACCAGAACTGTACACAGTATTCTAAATGAGGTTGCACCAATGATTTATACAGGGGCATTATGATACTGGCTGATTTGTTTTCAATTCCCTTCATAATAATCCCCAGCATAGCGTTGGCCTTCTTTATTGCAGCTACACAATGTCTAGACATTTTCATTGATTTATCCACTACGACTCCAAGATCTCTCTCTTGGTCAGTCTCTGCCAGTTCAGACCCCATCAACGTGTATTTATATTTAGGATTTTTTTTTTTTTTTTGTAAAACTCTCTTTAAAAAGAGAGAATTTTATTCTTTTTATAAGAAACGTGAAGGGTAGACAGATGGAGAAAGAAAAAGATGGAGTGAAATTTTTCCTGTTAGTGAGGGTTAGTTTAGGTTAATAACCAATACCAATTTTGGCATCTATCATGGTTAGAAGATCTTCTTTTTAACTATTGCAAAGTCCAAAGTCACTCTGTTAATGCAGTTAGTAAAGTCCATTGGGGTTAGTAATTAAACAGCTCTTTCCAGATGTTACACGAACAGTCCTCAAAGTATCTTCTTTTTAAATCTCTTCCAGTTATGGATTGAGTCCATTTTAACTTTGAAGTCTTCTGTTCCATCACCACTTTCCCCTGGGCTGCTGTCTTCTTCACTTGTCCCAGTTTAGAATACTGCATCTTCCTCCCTGCTGGCGTGTCTCTTCAGAAGTTTCTGTATTTTGAAGATGAAATCCTTCTTCTTTCTTTTCTCTTTTTCCTTAAACTTCTGGCCTTCAAGCTTCCAGGGCTCCATAAACTCTTCAGATGAAATTAGATCTCCAGTTTGTCGCTTGCTATGCTCAACATCCCCTTCTACTAGCAGAATATTCTCTTTTATAAAAGCGGAATAGGCTTTGGGAGCCTCATCCACCTCTTCTTTTAATTTTATCGCTTCACTGCCAGTTAGGGGTGCCGAGACATTTGTCAAGGTAAATCCGAGATCTTCTTTCTCTTCTTCTTTAACGCCCTGGAAACCTAGAATCAGATTCGATTTCTGTTCGATCTCCATCATCTTTCTAGTTGTTTCCGATATCTGTTTCTGTCTACTGATAAGAACACTATCCATTTTAAACAGAGTTTCGTTGATTTTCTGCAATTGTTCCAGCAGGGGGCACAGCATCTCCTTTTCCTGTTGATTGACAGCAAGCTCTTGGGGGGGCTGTCTGGACCGGAAGTCCCTCCTCTCTTCTCTTCCGGTGTCTGCAGGACTTTTTCCATTATCGACATTTTGTTTTTTTGTTTACTTTTAAAAAGTTCGTGCTGCATCCCCCAGGAAGCTAAGATGATCGCAGTCTTCCATGCAACCCCAACGGTACTTTCACCAACACTTTTTTCTCTCAGCCCCCCTTCGCGCTCCCTTTGTAGATCTTGCTTCTCAAAGGGGGTGGGAACTCCTCCTTCCTCCCAACGCTTATACGCATGCAGGGGGCTCCGATTTACGCTTCAAAATAGATCTTCAACTCATGATTCGATGCTACTTCTTCTTTTTATTTTAAACCATAGCGCTGTCTTCACTCCTGGAAATCGGTGGCGCCGCTAAGTCCCATTACGGGCACGCCGCAGCGGGGCCAATTGGGGCGGGGAGAAAGCCTCAATTTCCCGGCTGTCTGCCGGCAAAGAGGCTACTCCCCAAGTGCCCCCGGTTCGGAGCCTTTGCCTAAGGCTCACTAGGGTCTTTCGCACATGCGAAGACCCCCCCTAACTGCGCGTGGGCTAACCGCCTCCGGGAGCGTCCCGAGAAGCGGCCGCCATTCGCGACGCCGAAACCGAAACCGTATATTTAGGATTTTTGACTCCAATGTACATCACTTTTCACTTGGCCACATTGAACCCCATTTGCCACGTTGACGCCCACTCACCCATCCTCAACAGATCCCTTTGGAGTACCTCACAATCCTCCCTGGTTTTCACCACCCTGAACAACTTCGTGTCATCTGCAAATTTAGCCACTTCACTGTTTACTCCCAATTCCAAATCGTTAATAAACAAGTTAAAAAGCATCGGACCGAGTATTGATCCCTGTGGTACCCCACTGCTTACCACCCTCCACTGAGAAAGTTTCCCATTTATACTCACTCTCTGTTTCCTATTTATAAGCCAGTTTTTGATCCACAAGAGGACTTGTCCTTTTATCCCATGACTATTGAGCTTACTTAGGAGCCTTTGATGAGGAACTGTATCAAAAACTTTCTGGAAGTCAAGGTAAATAATATCTATTGGGTCCCCCTCATCCACATGTTTGTTCACTCCCTCAAAAAACACTAACAGGTTAGTGAGACAAGATTTTCCCTTACAGAACCCATGCTGAGTCTGCCTCAATAGTTTTCGTTCATCAATGTGCCTACTAATTCTTTCCTTAATAACAGTTTCCACCAACTTACCCGGTATCGATGTCAGACTGACTGGCCTGTAATTTCCCAGATCTCCCCTGGAGCCCTTTTTAAAGATGGGAGTGACATTAGCTACCTTCCAGTCCTCAGGAATGGAGGCAGATTTTAAAGAAAGATTACATATTTTTGTCAGGAGATCCACAAGTTCACATTTGAGTTCTTTCAGAACTCTCGGATGAATGCCATCTGGGCCTGGTGATTTATTAGTTTTTAAATTGTCCATCAGTTGGAGGACTTCCTCTCCTGTCACCTCAATCTGATTCAGGTCTTTCAAACCCCCTCCCGAAATTAGTGCTTCTGGAGTGGGCAAGCACTTCTCCTCTTCCACAGTGAAGACAGAGGCAAAAAATGCATTCAGCTTCTCAGCCATTTCCCTGTCATCCTTCAGTAGTCCTTTTACCCCTTGGTCATCCAAGGGCCCCACTGCCTCCCTAGCTGGCTTCCTACTTCTAATATATTTGAAGAAAGTTTTATTGTTCGCCTTTATGTTTTTTGCGATATGCTCCTCATATTCCCTTTTTGCTTGCCTGATCACAGACTTGCATTTTATTTGCCATAGTCTGTGTTCCCTTTTATCAACCTCGCTAAGACTAGCTTTCCCCCACTTAAAGGAATCCTTCTTACCTTTTACAGCTTCCATTAATTTATTTGTTAACCATGTAGGCTTTTTTCTATACCTATTTGTTCCTTTCCTAACCTGCGGTATATATTTTTTCTGAGCTTCTAGGATTGTATTTTTAAATAGTCTCCAAGCTTCCCCAGTTGTTTTGACCTTCTCCATTCTTTCTTTAAATTTCTGCCTCACATGACCCCTCATACCAGAGAAGTTACCCCTTTTAAAGTTTATAGTGGTTGCGTCAGTCTTTTTGGGCAACTCCCTATCTGTACAAATGTTAAACTCAATGACATTATGGTCACTGTTCCCAAGTGGTGCAATCACTTTTACATCTCTCACCAGGTCTTGGGTGTTACTTAGGATCGCCTCTCCCCTGGTAGGATCTGTGACCATCTGTTCCATAGCACAGTCATTGAGAGTGTCTAAAAACTCAATCTCTTTTTCCCGACTAGAACTCATATTGACCCAATCAATGTGTGGGTAATTAAAGTTGCCTATTACGACACAGTTATTTCATCTAGCCGCTATCTTTAATTCATTCATCATTTTATAATCCTCTATCTTTTGATCTGGTAGGTGATAACCTATTCCCACTGTTAAGGCTCATTTTGGACCCACAATTTCAACCCATAGCATTTCCAGAAGCGAATCCAATTTTCTTACCCTCTCAATCTTACTGGACGGTATACCCTCTCTGACATACAGAGCCACCCTACCTCCAACCCTTCCCCCCTATCCTTCCAATATAATTTATAACCAGGAATCACCATATCCCACTGATTTTCCTCATCCCTCCAAGTTTCTGAAATACCCACAATGTCTATTTCCCCCCCCAACACCAAGCATTTCAACTCCCCGATTTTATCCCAGAGACTTCTAGCATTTGTGTATAAACACTTATAGTTTCCCACATTTGTTAAGCCCACAGCCTTCCTCTTGCTGCCTCGAGACATTGCCAGGCAGTTCCTATCATTAGCCACAGTCTCAGTGGATAATTTTAATCCATTTCCTTGTACCCCTTCATCTCTTTGAGATGAGCCACCCCGAACCAAAGACTTTTCATCTCCTGTCAGCTTTCCCCCATTTTTCGGTTTAAAAACTGCTCTGCCACCTTTTTGATTTTGAGCGCCAGCAGCCTGGTTCCTTCGTGGGACAAGTGGAGACCGTCCCTTTTGTAGAGCTCCCTCTTGTCCCAAAAAGCATCCCAGTGCCTAACAAACTTGAGCCCTTCCCCCCCTACGCCACCATCTCATCCACTCATTGAGACTCCTGATCTGTGCCTGTCTCTCCGGCCCTGTGCATCGAACAGGTAGCACTTCTGGGAAGGCTACCTTGGAGGTCCTGGCCTTGAGTTTCCTGCCCAGCAGCCTAAATTTCTCCTCCAGGACCTCACAACGGCATTTCCCCACATTGTTGGTGCCAACATGCACCACGACCACTAGCTCCTCCCCAGCACTATCTACCAGCCTATCTAAAACATGCGTAATGTCTGCTACCTTCGCACCAGCCAGGCAAGTCACCATACGGTCAGTACGCGGGTTCACCACCCAGCTGTCTACCCAGCCTAAGGATCGAATCACCAACTACCAAGAGCCCCCCTCCCACCCTTCCCAGGGACGTATCCTTGGTATGAAAGGATACCCGTTCACCAGCTGAAGAAGAGGTCCCTTCTGAGGGCACATTCCCCTTATCCTCAGCATGGTGCCCCGTTTCCCCTTGACCCTCATGCTCCTTGGCAGCAGCTGGGCTGCCAGATCCAGAGTGGGACATATCTAACAAGTCCCCGAGAGTCTTCTCTGTGCACCTAACTGACTGTCTCTGCTTCTCCAGGTCAGCTACTTTGGCCTCAAGGGAGTAAACTTGTTCCCTGAGAACCATGAGCTCCTTGCACTGAGCACACACCCACTTCTGACCAGTGGGCAGATAGTCATACATGTGACACTCCATGCAAAACACTGGATAGCCCCCAACCCCTGCTGGCATTCTGACTTCATAATTGTTTTTAAACAAATATTTTCCTATAACCCCCCTTTTAAAACCCTTTGTATTTATATGGTTCCTGTTGTAGAAGTCTACTGACCTTACTGGGAACCCAAGGAGCCAAGGTCCCTGGCTTTCTGGCTCTTCCTGGGCTTCTTACAGAGCCCCTAGGCTGAGAGTCCCTAGGCTAAGAGCCACAGGCCAAGATAATTTGATAATTTCCCACTAGAAATAGCATAATTTGCTCTATTTTTTATTTTATTTTATCTTTCAATTTCTACCCCGCTCGAACCCCTCCCGTGGGTCTCTGAGTGGCTTACACAGCTTTTGTATCATCCCTATCTATGGGCACAACGTATTAGGGGCGGGACTACCTAACGGCACCCAGTGGGATTTAGTTGACATGCCTCCAGTATAGGGTTGTTTTTGCACAGATGTGTTCAGAGTTGAATGGATTGCCATTCTTATGAGTCAGGCAGTATATGTGGCATAGTCACAGATGTAAGACATGTTGCTGAACTGCAGATAAATAAAAATTTAGTTGCAGAGGCTCTGGGCTGCCACGATGAGTTCCATGGATAATTGCATGAAGGACTTACTTGAGTTTGTTTGTGTTTCCAGGAGGTTCTAGAAACATCCTTGCAGTATTAGATTTTGCTGACCATGTTAAATGCTTGTTGGAAGAGCAGTCAGTGCACAGGTGGGCTCAGACCTCTTGCAGTGGAACTGGGTTGGCTCCCTAGAGGTTCACCTGACTGACCAATAGGGCTGGCACACACAGGCAACTTTAACCAGTGTCCTTCTGCTTGCTGCCACACTAGTTCACCATCTATCGTTTTCTTTTTTAAAAAAAAAACAATTTTTTGATGGATATATTTGACATGTTCCATATTATATAAAAAACAAAAGAAAATACATATCCTTTTCATTATACCCCTCAGAAGTAAGTGTAATGAAAAAGTAAGTAAGTGCAATGAATGTGCAACTCAGAAGTAAGTGCAATGAAAAAGTAGGATATAGTTAAGCTGTTGTCAGAGTCCTCAGTTCGTCAGCCAAAACACCAGGCCTTATTCATTCAAACAAAGATAGTGTTTTATTAAGCTGCAATACTAGGTCACTAGAACAGGAGCATTGTTAAGAATACCTTGGATACATGAAGCATAGGGATATACCCCAAGGGGGGGAAGGGTCCCCACCTTTCTACCAATAGAGGACAAGCGCGCGCGCGGGAACACTAGAAAACCACTAAATTATACTACAACTGCCACCCCACATTTCCCAGGCCTAGCTGTTGTCTTAAGAAAGCAGAAAGAGACAAACAGCCTGGCACTCAAGGCCATCTCTGGCCAGGAAGGTGAGATATAGCCCGGTCACCCAGGCAACGTCGGCACCTCCCCGCATTCCACCACCACAGCACAGAGACATCAATTATCACACTACAGTTCCATCCGGCCCCCTCCTCCAACCTTATGGCAGGGATACCTGACAGCTGTGCCTCCTTATTCCATATTGGAATGATAACTGGTAATGGTAATTTTGAATATTGTTAAATATTTCCTGCTAATTTCTTACAAAAATGTAGAGTTTTTTATTTTTACAAAAATATAGCATAGAGTAAAATGCCTCTCTTAAAGCAATGTTAAATATTATTAGTGGTTCCTCTGCAATCAAAAGGATTAGACTTATGTTTTTACAAAAATAATGAGAATTACCGCCGGAAAATCAGTCAGAGGTAACTATATCACAGAGGAGCATTCCTCCTCCCTATACAGCAATCAAATTATCTGAGACATCTGCTAGTGGTACAAAATGAAGCATGAAATGATCCACACCAGCTGCTTTAAAATTTTCTTTACTTTTTGAACCATTTTTGTACACCAAGCAATTTAAAACAATACTCTCCTTTTGGTCTCTCCTTCATTACAATATATATAGATGTATAGATATATGGACCATTCTGAGAAAACAAAAACCACATTATCAATGTTAACAGCTGATTACTTTCTTTAAGGCATCCTTTACTTCTTTGTTCCTCAAGCTGTAAATCAGTGGGTTCAGCATAGGGACTACCAGAGTATAGAACACAGCTGAGATTTTTTCATGCTCCTGAGAGTACATGGAACCAGGTTGCAAATGACTTAAACTTACTGGTCCATAGAACAAGGTTACAGCTGTCAGGTGGGAGGCACAGGTTGAGAAGGCTTTGAATCTGCTCTCAGAAGAGTGGATCTTTAGGACTGTAGTGAGGATGCATAGATATGAGATTATGATTATCAGGAATGTAGAAAGAGCAACTACCCCAGAGAAGATGACCAATAGAAGTTCATTAATGTGGGTATCAGAGCATGCAATTTGCAGCATAGCTGGTGTGTCACAGAAAAAGTGGTTGACTGTATTAGGAGCACAGAATGATAATATCAGTAAGCCAGATGTGTGTGTGACTGAATTCAATAGCCCCCCCAAATATGACCCTCCTAGGAGATGAATGCAAACCCTTTTAGTCATAATAGCAGTATAGAGCAGTGGATTACAAATGGCTACATAGCGGTCATATGCCATTGCAGCTAGTAGGAACCCTTCAGTAGTCACAAACACCACAAAAAAACAATGTTGAGTGATGCATCCAGCATAAGAAATTGTTTTAGACTGAGCTAAATTCATTAGCAGTCTTGGAACAAAGATGGAAGAATAGCAGAGATCAACCAAAGACAGATTGCTGAGAAAGAAGTACATGGGCGTACGGAGCTGGGGACTGATCCTAATCAATACAATCATTCCCATATTCCCAGTCAATGTCAGAACATAGATCACTAAAAATAAGACAAAAAGAGGGACCTGGAGATCCAGACGATCTGTTAGTCCAAGAAGGATGAATTCGGATACCATGGTATAATTTTCCACAGCCATTGGATTGTACTGACATGCCAGTGCACTTGATGAACAGAATGAAACAGATCTAATCGATGCCTCAGAATTCTGAGATGGGGAAAAAAGGCATGCCTCTATGCAGAGTGCTGTAAACAATCAGGAGGCTGATATGCCTAATATTTTATGCAAAAGGAGCTGTTGAGAGAATGGAGTTTTCAAGGTGATTATTCCTGAAAGATGAGGTTGTGGGAGAGTCAGTTTAACTTCAGTATCTCTGCAGACAGAGGGGTATCCTCAGCCTGTCTGGTGGAGGAGGTTTTTGAAAGAACAAGGAGACTTAGTGCCATCTCTCTGTGTTTTTCTCAGGAAAAGCTGAAGGAAGCTATTGACCACAGATGGGTGGCCATGTTAGTCTGCGGCTGCAAAATAAAAGAGGAATTCTATGACGCCTAAACCACTAAATTTTGTAAGGACTAATTTTGTTAGTCTTTATGATGTCACTAGACTCCTGTTTTATTTTAACCACAGTTTCTTTTTGCACTTGCTTGCAGCAAGGCTTGAAATAAATATTCGCCCTGTTCTGCCATTAGCCTTGTACAAGAGTTGCTGCTGCTGCATTAGAGTAAAGCATCACTATTGACTGAACAGAGTAATAGGAACCAACCCATCGTTCCCCACATCCTATGGATCATACAACTCTAGTGGTAAATGATTGTGGGGGAAATATTTATTTCCTTCCTATTCATCATGGGTTTTATTGGATACCTGCAAGTGCTTCCATTCTCCTTTCTTCTGAAACCTTTGCATTCTCATTGTTTCAGCAAACAGGGTTTGAAAATTTATGGCTCTGCCCCTTTACTCTTGAAACACTACTCTTATCTGCCATGCCAGCAAATTATCTGTAAATGAATAATATTCATTGTTTCTGGCAGAGATTTTACAGATTATATAGTAATCCCACAACCAGTGTTTTCATTCATCCTGAAATAGAAAACACGCAACAAGTCAAAAGCATATATTTTTGTGTACATTTCTTCAGTACCTTAGAAACACACAGAGGCAAACTGAAAACCAGCTGATTTCCTACATAAATGAATAAAGGCAGTCTACATTCCTGGAAAACCGCATTGCATCACAGCAGAGGAGAGGTGGCTTGATCACATAGGAAATGATTTAGGATGAGAGAGGGAAGTTTTATTTCTTTGTGACATTAGAAGCCCTGAAGTAAGTCATATCTCAGAGTCTCAGAGAAGATAATTGAAACCCTTTAGGGAGCTTTTTAGAAAAAGCTTTGAGATTTTAAAAGTGTGTGCATATCTTTTCATTGTCTCTTTTTGAATGGAAACAATTAACCCACTTTCCCCAATGGTTTTGATTTAAGCAAGCAAGCTGCATTGTCATTATTTTGATTAGTACTGTCTTTAGTATAACAGGTAGGCTTATATTATTTTTCTGGTATGATACATGAGAATGCATTCATTTGAGTCAGACTCTCATCATGGCACTGCTAAATTCTACTCAATTGCAGTTAACTCTAAACACTGGAGCATGACACATTAGTGTCACAATCCCTGCTCTTTGATTGTTGTGCATGCTTTCCCTAAGTCCTAGAAGTCTGAAAAGCTTAACAAATATTGTACAGCTTAGAACTGGAGAGGACTTCACTTCCATTGCTTTCTAGGTCCATAGAAATCTCCTTACATGACACATCTGTACTGTACCACACATGTAGGATTTTGTACAGGGACTTCACTATCAAAATGGCATGGGCTCAGCTCACTGTCATGTGAGCTGACCACCCCCTTAGCCCTGATAGAATCACTGTGTGTCTTGGTAGGGAAAGGGAAAGTGAGAGGGGTATGGTGGACCCCTGCTCCTTTTCTTCTGTGAGGCTGATTTTCCCACCAAAACACTATTCACCACTCTGACTGAGCAGTCTCTTAGTAGCATGTTTGAATTATAAACTTATTAGGAATAAGGCCCATTGTGGAAATAAATACAATGAGCTCTAAAAAGAGACTCTGGTTGGGTGCCCTGGCCTTGGGCACTCAGCAACCATGTGCTGTGGTGACCTTAGCAGGATATAATGACACAGAGCAGACTGATCTCTGCCATCTGAAGAGTAGTTGTAATTTTGAGTGATCTCCAGCCCTCATCTGGAGATTGGCAACAATGCTGGTTTGGAGGAAATGGCTGGTTTGGAGGGTAAGAGTATATAGCATTGTACCACTGAGGAATCACCCCTCCTCAAACCCCACCCTCTCCAGGTTCTACCCATGATGAGCTAGTAGATATGTTACAGGGAAGACTGGAGGACACAGAAGACAATTCAGAAGATTTACCCGCTCTTAAAGGCCTGGCCGTGCCCACATATATACACAAATCTGCCAGTGACTCCTATGTGGGGCCTTCGGCATGAACCCCAGGAGACTGTCGGATGAGCAGGGAAGCATGTTTAGCCATAGAATGGGCTAGATGGAGAGTTTTGCCAATGTCAGAAGGCCTACAGTTGTTGGTCCCACAGGACTTGAAGCAACTAGACCTAGCTAAGTTTTGGGGTTTCATCCAGATGTTCACACGGCAGCTCTTGATAAAAGGAGCAGGGACTATGCTTTGGATCTCTTGAGTGATTTCAAACCTACGCTCCTGAGATTTCTCACAGACAGAGGGGAGAGGTCAATGGCCTTTATGGATAGGACTATCTATGCTAGAGCCCACTCTTTGACAGCAATAGATCACCTAGCCATAAGGGCGTAGTGCGCACACTTCTAAAGGAAACTACCCAGCGTGGCTGACAGAACAAGGAATGGCAGGTATATTGAAAGATATTCTGCAATCTTGGCAGTCCTTCACACCTGAGCAAGTCACGGACTTGTACAATGACCTAGAGTATAGGAGGCAGGAACTTATGCCTCAGGAATGGATGGATGCAAGCAATCCACGTCTTAAAGGTCCACACAGATAGGTTGAAAGGGGAGAAAAACTGGCTCTGGAGGCAACAGGTGACCAACGCTGATACTGGCCAAGGCCAGGATCCTGGCAACCCTCCCCATAGGCCAACACTTAGGAGTAAAGGAAAAAAAGCCCAAAGGGAGGTATTGACTGATTTTTTAATAAGTCCACTACAGATTTCACAGGATGCTGTGAACCTGGAATCTCTAATGCCACCTGGCCCAGATGGAAGCAGACAATTGGGAAGCTGAAAACAATGGAGAAGTAGAGGACTGGCAGTGGAGCGGGACATGGAAGCAGAGAAGGAGATTGGGATGACAGAGACTTCGAGGGCCTTACATATCCAGCAGGGCGACCCTGCGCCTCAGGGTTCCCTGCAAACCGGTGAGGACCGTGACCTGTTGCAGGAGCAAGACCTAATCTGGGATCACCCGCCCGGGGAGAAATACTAGAGCCTAAAGGAGAGGGAGGAAAGGGCCTACAGGAAACTTTACCCACTTATAGGGAACCAATGCACAGTAATATCTCCGGGGTAGAAACCCTCAGTGACAGTGATATGGAATATTGTGATGCATTGGAACCAAGTGAAGAGGATGGAAAGGGAGTGGATAAGGCAGGGGAGAGAGATGGTGGAAAGCTGGAACAAGACCAAAAGGTGGAGGGAGAGACAGAGGGAGGTCTGAATAGGAGGGGGAGGGAGATGTTAACATACTTCAGGACTTTAGTCCCTCCACTACTGGCTCCCCGTCATTTTCTTGCATTAACAGCTTCAACCCTGAAACCTATTCCTGACTTGCCAGAGGACCAACCCTCAGATGGAGATGTGGAAATGGAAGTCGGCTAGGCAGAGGGGCAGCAGGTAAATCCGCCTGATGGGAAGGAGACTGAGTCTCTTGAGACTGAGACTCTTGAGACTGAGACTCTTAAGATTGGAACAGGGCTTGCTGATTGCCCACAGTCGGCCTCTCTGCCCCCACCATTACCCCCACTTCCTCAATGAGTCAGAGGGAAGACATGTGGTGTGACAACCTGATTTAAGTCTCCTACTAAGACTGCAACTGAGACTTCAGCAGAGGACTTGTTGCCTTCTGAAACTTTTGTCCAGCAGACCACCTTGAGACCTGAGGACACAACTGTTACTGTAAGTCATTCTGCAGAACCTTCTGCACCTGGTAAACCTTTCCTCAGGAAGCTGTGCGCTCCCGAGGAAAGGGTCAATCTTGAGCCCTGAGCATCTCAAACTGCGAAGCCAGTCATTGGAGTACAGTAAAGAGGACCTCCTCCCTCATGGATCACTGCCTTGTCGTGGCGAGGGGGCTTGCGTGGTTCGATGAGGCTGTGGGCTATGCCGTGGAGGGCCACCCAGGACGGACAGGCCACAGCAGAGAACTCAGACCAAGCGTGATCCCCTGGAGAAGGAAATGGCAACCCACTCCAGTATCTTTGCCAAGAAAACCTAAAAGATATGACGCCGGAAGATGAGCCCCTCAGGTCGGAAGGTGTCCAATATGCTACTGAGGAAGAGCAGAGGGCAAGTACGAGTAACCCCAGAAAGAGTGAAGCGGCTGGGCCAAAGCTGAAAGGACGCTCAGTTGTGGATGTGTCTGACGGTGAAAGGAAAGTTCGATGCTGCAAAGAACAATACTGCATAGGAACCTGGAATGTAAGATCTATGAATCAAGGTAAGCTTGACGTGGTCAAAAATGAGATGGCAAGAATGAACATCGACATCTTGGGAATCAGTGAACTAAAGTGGACAGGAATGGGCGAATTTAACTCAGAAGACCATTATATCTACTACTGTGGCCAGGAATCCCATAGAAAAAATGGTGTGGCCTTTATAGTCAACAAGAGAGTGAGAAAGGCAGTATTGGGATACAATCTCAAAAATGACAGAATGATCTCGGTCCGAATCCAAGGCAAACCATTCAATATCACAGTAATCCAAGTCTATGCCCCAACCACTGCTGCAGAAGAGGCTGAAGTGGACCAGTTCTACGAAGACCTACAACAGCTCGTAGAACTAACACCAAAAAATGATGTCCTCATCATCATAGGGGACTGGAATGCTAAAGTAGGAAATCAAAAGGTAACCGGAATAACAGACAAGTTTGGCCTTGGAGAACAAAATGAAGCAGGGCAAAGGCTAACAGAGTTTTGTCAAGAGAACACGCTGGTCATAGCAAATACCCTTTTCCAACAACCTAAGAGGCGTCTCTACACATGGACATCACCAGATGGGCAACACCGAAATCAGATTGACTATATAATTTGCAGTCAAAGATGGAGAAGCTCTATCCAGTCAGTAAAAACAAGACCTGGAGCTGACTGTGGCTCAGATCATGAGCTACTCATTGCAAAATTCAGACTTAAATTGAAGAAAGTTGGGAAAACCACAAGGCCATTCAGATTTGACCTAGATCGCATCCCCGATGAATATACAGTAGAGGTGAAGAATAGGTTTAAGGGACTAGATTTGATAGACAGAGTGCCTGAAGAACTATGGACAGAGGTCCGTGACATTGTAAAGGAGGCAGCACTCACCACCATCCCAAAGAAAAAGAAATGCAAAAAAGCAAAGTGGCTGTCTGATGAGGCTTTACACATAGCAGAGGAAAGAAGGAAAGCTAAAGGCAATGGGGAAAAGGAAAGATTTGCCCAACTGAATGCAGACTTCCAGAGAACAGCAAGGAGAGATAAGGAGGCTTTCCTGAATGAACAATGCAGAGTAATAGAGGAAAACAATAGATTGGGAAGGACTAGAGATCTCTTCAAGAAAATTGGAGAAATCAAGGGAACGTTCCATGCAAAGCTGGCCATGATAAAGGACAAAAACGGTAGGGACCTAACAGAAGCAGAAGAGATTAGGAAAAGATGGCAAGAATACACAGAAGAACTATACAAGAAGGACCTCGATGTCCTTGACAACCACGATGGTATAATCACTGACCTCGAGCCAGACATCCTGGAAAGCGAAGTTAAATGGGCCTTAGAAAGCATTACTAACAACAAAGCTAGTGGAGGTGATGGTATCCCAGCTGAGTTATTCAAAATCTTAAAAGAAGATGCTGTTAAAGTGCTGCACTCAATTTGCCAACAAATTTGGAAAACACAACAGTGGCCACAGGATTGGAAAAGGTCAGTTTACATTCCAATCCCAAAGAAGGGCAACGTCAAGGAATGTTCAAACTATCGCACAATTGCACTCATTTCACACGCTAGCAAGGTCATGCTCAAAATCCTACAAGCTAGGCTCCAACAGTACGTGGATAGAGAACTGCCAGAAGTACAAGCTGGGTTTCGAAGAGGTAGAGGAACTAGAGATCAAATTGCCAACATTCGCTGGATTATGGAGAAAGCAAGAGAGTACCAGAAAAACATCTACTTCTGCTTCATTGACTATGCTAAAGCCTTTGATTGTGTGGATCACAATAAATTATGGCAGGTTCTTAAAGAGATGGGAGTACCAGACCACCTCACCTGTCTCCTGAGAAACCTGTATAAGGGTCAAGAAGCAACAGTTAGAACCGGATATGGAACAACTGATTGGTTTAGCATAGGAAAAGGAGTACGACAAGGATGTATATTGTCACCTTGCTTATTTAATTTATATGCCGAGTACATCATGCGAAATGCTGGCCTGGATGAATCACAAGCTGGAGTTAAGATTGCTGGGGAAAAGATCAATAACCTCAGATATGCAGACGATACCACTCTGATGGCAGAAAGTGAAGAGGACCTAAAGAGCCTCTTGCTCAGAGTGAAAGAGGAGAGTGCAAAAGTGGGCTTGAAGCTCAACATCAAAAAAACTAAGATCATGGCATCTGGCCCCATCACTCCTTGGCAAATAGAAGGGGAAGTCGTAGAAGTAGTGACAGACTTCACGTTCCTAGGATCTCAGATCACTGCAGATGGTGACTGCAGCCATGAAATTAAAAGACGCCTGCTCCTTGGGAGGAAAGCGATGGCAAACCTAAACAGCATGATAAAAAGCAGAGACATCACCTTGCCAACAAAAGTCCGCATGGTCAAAGCAATGGTATTCCCCGTAGTAATGTATGGCTGCGAGAGTTGGACTATAAGGAAGGCCGAGCGCCGAAGAATAGATTCTTTTGAACTATGGTGCTGGAGAAGACTCTTGAGAGTCCCTTGGACTGCAAGGAGATCAAATCAGTCAATCCTAAAAGAAATCAACCCTGACTGTTCCCTGGAAGGCCAGATCCTGAAGCTGAAGCTCAAATACTTTGGCCACCAAATGAGAAGGGAGCATTCACTGGAGAAGACCCTGATGCTGGGAAAGATTGAAGGTCAAAGAAGAAGGGGACGGCAAAGGATGAGATGGTTAGACAGTGTCATCGATGCAACAAACATGAAATTGAGCAAACTTCAGCAGACAGCGGAAGACAGGAGGGCCTGGCGTAATCTGGTCCATGGGGTCGCGAAGAGTCGGACTCGACTGTGCGACTGAACAACAACAACAACAACAAAGAGGACCTCCTCTTTCTGACGGTTCTAAGGGAGGGAGAAAAAGGAGTGGGGAGAGACGGAGGTGAGGAGCAGATGCAAATACAAACACAACAACAACAGCAACAAACACAGATACAGTCACAGGTGCAAACCCAGTTACAGTTGCAGGCGCAACCACGGAAAAGATCTAGGGCCCTCTCCCTCCCTGATATTCCAGACCTCACCAGAGACATTGCAAACACCACACGGCATGGTTAGGAAGGGAGGATGAGATTTTTTTGGAATAATTTTTTGCAGATAAAGGAGATAAAGGAGATGAGGAGGACCATGATCCAAGACAGAGATAGGTCATTGGGTTTAGATATAAAGGTCTAGAAGGGAGGAATCTGTCTGAGGATTATGGTGAGTACACTGTTATTGACCCATCTGGGAATTCCCAAGGAAGACATTTTGGCAGTAATCATGCCCCCTGGTCTTAGAGAGACAGATGTGTGCCTGCAATCGGAGAGAGCTTACCAGAGGACGTGGGCGAGGATCCGACATGGAGTTAATGTTAGCCGAACTGCTTATCTGCGCAGTGGTCGAACTAACTTATTTGAGTTGCTGGTCTATGTATATCGAGAAAGCTACTTCGGCCCAAGAATCCGTTTCCTCAAAGAGAACACTTGTCAAGGTTTCTTAAGTTAAATCAAAGATTCTCTTTACTGAATATATCTTTTTAGTATACAGGCAAACAAAAACAGATTCACTCACACATACATACAAGTTCCTTTAGATACAGTAGAAATGGAAACACAATATTGGGGTTTTAAACTAAAAGTATTTAGGAAGGGGAAAATCACGTAATACTTATCTGATCCTGTAGCTCGACCTCCACAGTGAAGAATATAAGGATAAGGAATTCTTACTAAGGAAAACTCTCACTACACACTGTTGGAACCTGCCAACAAATGTGGGCCTCTTGGCTGCAGTCCAAGAAAGCACGTGGAAGTTATCTATAGTAGACTCTTAGGTTACTTAGCTAGCTTGCTGGGGAAGGTGATGAAGGGAACCCTAGAACAAAGGTTGCACCTTGTTTTATCAGCTAGTATTGGGGGCTGGCTTGGGGTCTCTCTGGTCCGTCCCATTCCTATACTATTGGCTATAGGATGTGGGTTACCCTCCTACTAAGGTGGGGCAATATTGAAAGTCTACACCTTACCACAGGGGAACCTTTTGGTCAAGGTGTGAAGATGGGTTGTCATAGAAACCTTGGATGTGCAGATGACTCTGGCTTGGTCCATGGCAAAACAGGAAACAGTCTTAACACATGTAAATGCCAAGCATCCTGTGGGTTACATGTGAGGTACGGATTCCTCAATGGTGGACAGGCTGTTGCTTTTACATCCTTCTGGCAGACCATAATGGAGATGCTAATGGAGATACTTTCTTGTTCCCAATGTCTGCTGGGTAGAGGTATGCAAGGTGTGTGTGTGTAACTTCATTTGCATGAAAGTACAGGCTGTGGTACCTTTCTAGTGCAGAGAGTCACATCCAACAAAGCATACATTTCTCCCAATGCAAAGACGCTTGCAAGCACCATTCTGGTGTGTGTGCAGGTCAGAAAATAACAAATAAAAGCATTTTCAAAGTACATCTCCTAACATTAGACACACAAGAGAACTAATTGAAGAGTACAATATTATCCCATTGTTCAGAGGGGAGTCTAGAGTACTCACCATCTCTTTCCGAATGACAAATATACCTGAGGAGGACGTAGAGATGTGGCTCCAGAGGTACTGTAAGATCCTTATGCCTCCACAGGAAAGACTGAACCAATGGGGCATTTGGAGTGGGGAATACAAGGCCGTGATTTCTCTACACAGAGACGGTAGGAGTAACCTGCCCCATCTCCCCAAATACTTTTTCCTCAGTGGGGACAGAGGAATAGTGGTCAGCCCCCGGTGTGCTTTCAATGCGGGGGATATGACCATATTAGACAATATTGTGGCATCCTCCTGTGTTCTTCCTGCAGGGAAGCACGGACATAATACTGTGGGCTGCAGAGTGGGAATAGTGTGTAATCTATGTAACACCCAGGGACACACGTATTTGCTCTGTCCAAAAGCCTACTACAACTGGAATTTCCCGAAGGCATATGAGCAGGCTAAGGCCTCACATCCCCACTTTGCAGAGGGAGAAGCAGAGGAAAGGGAGGAACCTACTACCCCATCCAGCCCCACACTGGCGCCTTCATCAACCTGACTGAAAGATATGGCACAGGAGGGTGAGAGTGGAGAGAAGGGATGGACACAGGTGGGAAAAAATAAGAAGAGGCTTCAAGGGGGTGGGTGGTCCAGGGAGTATACTGACCCACACGGGACCTTACATCGGCAGCCAAGAGCAACCGTTTTGCCCTATTGGAAGACACGGATCCCACCAGAAGGGAACAGATAGAAGAGAATATAGAGGAGAGGCCCGTGGAGGTGGAGGAATCTGATGAAATGGAGTCAGAAGAGGGTAGGAGGAAAGTGGAAAAGGGAAAGAAGGAGAGAGGAAAGAAGACAGAAAGGGAGGGGAGAGGAATGGCAGAAGATGAGAGGCAAGAGAAATCTTCTAATAAACTGAATTTCCAGACGCTAAACACCTTGACAGTGCTGGAATTGGATGCCTTGATCGGGGATACTAGGAAGATCATCGAAGAGGCAAAACTGAAGAGGATTATGCTAGGAGATGACCTGGATGATTGCCGAGATGAACCCCCAACATCTATGGAGGAACCAGACTGCAGCGCCTGTCTACACCTGAGTAAGAAACAACAATTCTTTCAGAACAAGATGACCATACTCTCATGCGAAAGGGACAAGAGAAACGATGAACAAAGTGAACAACAACAAGCTATGCAATACCAGGAGAAAGGAGAAGTTAGGAGAAACCGAAGATGGCCAAGCAGGAGGATGGGACACCACAGAAGGCAAGAAAGTTATGCAAACATCTGAGGAGAGTGTGCATGGCCAGGCCATCCCTCCTAACCAGGAATCCTTCCTTGCCCAACAGCAACGGCAACAACAATTGGCTGAACAATGACACAAGGAGCATCGCGAGCAACAGGAACACTATTACCCACCCCCAGTGAACCTTCTGGATGCTGGACACGAACCCGTCACCGGTTCCACAATTTGTAAGGCCACACCTCTTGGCATTCAAGAGGGGGTGGAAGAAAAGGATAATCCTTAAGAAGAGGAGAAAATGCAGGAGGAGACGAAAGGGGAGGCCAAGAGGAAGGACAGACCATAGATAGAGGACTTACAGATAACAGCTGGAATTTTCCTTTGAAAAGACCTTCACTGATCCTCTTTTAAATAACATGGAAATAAACATCGTCACTTGGAACTGCAGAGGCCTTCTCTAGATGGGACGAAGAGAGGATATTCTTTTTCATCTGAGTAAACTGAAGGCGGATTTCGTGATCCTACAGGAGACCAACATTGCCAGCCCACGGGAGTGCAGCCACGCTCAGAGAGCGTGGTCCTGGGGTCCATCAATTTCGTCACTGGTGATAGAAGGAGTCAGGGGATTAACAGTGCTCCTCAGCTCAACATCCAAGTGTATAGTTTATAAAGTGATTGAAGCTATCAACCACTTGTTGATAATGGACTTTGACGTACAACCTGCCACAATAAAACTGAAAGGATGATACAGGTTGTGGGCTCTCTACGCCCTGGTCCACAGACAATGGAGGAAAGCAGTATGGGAAGCACTACAGGATTACGTGGGTATGGACAGAGCGCTGATTGTGGACGGTGTTTTCAACATTGATTTGAGGAAGCCACAGGAATGCAAAACAAGCCCCTGACGATGGAGGAAAGACTACTCAGGAGCCTTCTGCAGGAAACCCACCTAATACAGGATTTGGCACTCCATGTCCTCAATGAAATGGACTATCTGCCGACCCATCACAGGGCGAGTTTTCAAAAGAATTTTACTTGTCCCATGGGTGCGATGGCGACACACTATCATCCCTTTGCTGCTAGCCTCCTGGATAGGATATAGATCCTGCAATTTATAAAATCGCAGCGCTGTCTATTATTGGCCAACCCGTGGTCCGACCATGTAATTTTTCATCTGACCTTGTCCGCCAAGGACACGCAGGACCACCAACAGATGAGACCTTGTTGGATTCTGTGGGACAGGGATGTGGTGGCTCACCAACTCGAAGCTGAGGTGATCCTGGCGATCGAGATGTGTAAGAGAGTGAGAGGGGGGACCGACCCTGCGACATGGTGGGACAACCTTAAGCGTACCATCAAACGTTTCTGCATTAGAGCTAAGCGCAGCAAAGTGACGAGAGAGCTCAGAGACTACCATGCCACGATCCAGAACACCCTGATGACGAAGTGGAGGATGGCAAAAGGTCACTCTTACAATGAAGAGAGGTACAGGAGGTGTCAGCAGATCATTTCAACATACCAGTGGACGCAGAGAGAAAAGAGACGGGCGAGTCGGATGGCTAGGACACAGAGAGAAGCGACCCTCACTATACAGAAGTACAAGATCACTGTGGGAGAGGTACGGGCGGCTGTCCAATGTTCCATATCGATGGGGGAATCTGTATTGGCATCTCTTTGGATGCCTGAGGGTGAAACCGTATGACGAGGGGAGAAAGTTTAAAATTACACTCTCGGAATACCTTCGAGTGCAGTCCTTTCCCGTCCCAACATTTGTGGACAAGACCATCCCGTACACGCTACGAGATCTCAGGTGGAGGGCCTATCATCAGATTCTCTACGTGGGAGCAAAGAAGATCACGGGGACAGGACAGCAACAACAACAAGGCTGCCAACGTCCTGGATGTATTGGAGCCATCACGCCAAAGACGATCAAACATGCGCTGAAGATGTGCATCCCAGTGAAGTGTCTTTGGAAGGCCGTGATGCAAGTGCTGCCGTGGCCCTACCTAGCGGAACAAGACTGGGAGACAATAGTTTCGGAACTTGAACCGGAAATGGGCTACGGCCTGCCATGGCCGCCGATCCCAGATGTACCCCAAGCTACATCCCAGAACGCCTCTCACGGTACTACGCAAAACACCCAAAATGTCCAAGATGCCCAAGATGCCCAAATTGGTACCCAACCACCTCATTCTAAGATAACTCAGAGCCCACCTTGGCCGCTGATTCATTTGGTTAATTTGATTGTTGTTCATACCATCTTTAGGGACCGCAGGACTGAGGTGCACCTAAAAACTGCAGTTCCTATCCAGAACAGCATTGCATACATCCTAGGTTATCTAGAAAAGATTAAAACATGTGAGCAGAGACATACGAAACCATTGTCCTTCAGTAACTGGTGGAGGTGGTTCCGAGAAATAAACCCCCCAGTCCCATGAATTTACATTACATTACATTACATTACATAACATATAAGAAATAAAGTAACCTACATTATATCATATTCATACTCAATGGTCTGTTAGTGTGAATTTGAAGTTCGAATTTTGACATTTGGGAATACAGATAACTGCTTTATGTATTTTTGGTACTATTTGTACACTTTTATGTACCATTTGTATTACCTTTACTATTTGTAATATCTGTATTATTTGCATGATCTGTATGATCTGTATTATTTGTTTTATATGTATTATTTAGATTATTTGTATTATTGGTATTATTTGTATTGATTATTTCTGTATTTTTGTATTTAATTTAATTGTAATTTATTTGTAATTTTAAGTGTATTATGAGTAATTTATTGAGAATTCTTTTGAAATTTGAAGTTTATGGAAATACTCTGTATATGGAAACATTGTATTTATAGCATATATAGTATTTGTGGCATTTATAGAATTTATTGCATTTATCATTTTCTATTGCATTTATCGTTTTCTATTGCATTTATTGCATTTATAGTATTTATGTTAATTTTTCTATGTAATGTAGCATGGAAATATGGTATGGTATTGTAAGGTGAATTTTGATTTGCATTTTGATTTGTCGTTTGAAGTTGGAAATTTGGATGCTGAAGTTTGAATATTCTGTTTTGACTTAATATTTTGTACGTAGAATGGCTTCATTTTAATAAAAAATCTATTTTCCTAAAATCTATTTCCCTAACCCTAACCCTAACGCTAATGCTAACCCTAATGCTAATGCGAACCCTAATGCTAATGCTAACGCTAACCCTAACCACTCCTGGGATCAGATGTGCTTGGGAAGAGCTCCTCATTTTGAAGCTCTTTTAAGGCTAAAACCCCCTCCTTTTGCTCTTTTTTCACCAGAATTTCAATAGGGATCTCTTCCTGAAGAGCCCCTCCCTTGATTGACCAAAAATGGAGCCCCCCTGGCTGGGGGGGTCCCCGAAATTGCATCTGAAGATCCGCCCATTGTTTTGCCTGAGAAAGAGCTGCAGGCCCATTCTTCATTACAGAAAGAGTAGGGCCCTTTTCAGCAGCAGGCCAGCAGTTTACACTGTTTGAAACTTTCAGATTCTACCTTTCTGATGGAAGAATCGTCAGCAGCTTCCCAGGGAAAAGTATGAGCATACTGGAACCCTTGGCTGAGGACCAGGTAGGAACTTTTTCTTTACAATTGGAAGGGACTCCCTTGAATATAACTGTGACATTGAATCCCTTAGAAGAGGAGTGTGACCCTACTAAAGAAATGACTCAGGTCCCAGGGGAAATTTTTCAACCCTCTGCATATTCACGGTCCTCTCAGGCCTCTCCTGTCATTCCTATATTTTCATTTAAAAAGCACCAAGGTATTTTAAGTGCAGAAGTTCTTGAAGAATGGGACTAATTTATGCCTGCTTCCCTGCATGTAGACAACGTGAGCTTTATGAATCCTGAATCTGTGCAATCAACAGCTAAATCCATTAGTGGGTTTATTTGCAGTCAAACAGGATTTATAACAATAGAAAGGAAAATAGTAGCTGAGGAAGATTTGGAAGCCAACATTAGAGCTTTACATTATGAAAGACATCTAGAACTTGAGATGGATTTGGCAAAATCTCCAACATCTAGGAACTCTTCCATTAGACAGGAAGACAGGCAATCTCATCACCAGATTAAAATGCTGCAGCACACAAGGCCACAATTTTTTCCTGATGAAGGCCTAGAAAGAAAGCCAACAGCACAGCATCATACTCTTACACAGATGCAGACACTGCATACTACAGAAACTAGACACACAGTTCCTGAGGCCAAGCATGCAGTCCCAGAGGTCAAACATATTTTTCCTCAGGTAGAAGTATTACAGGGGAAGCCTCTTTTTAAAGCTGAGCAGCAGGTTCAAGGTATTGGGGAATCACAACAGGCCCAAGCCTCACAGAAGGAAAAAGATTTAGAAGTAGAAGAACATAAACACCAATTGAAAATTGCATCTGGTCTGTTGAGTCAAGCCTTACAGGATTTAGCAGTGCACACTAATAGCATTAGAGATTTGGATCTGACCATTGTAGACCCTCTGCCAGGGCTGGCCCCAGGTGTCTGGGCGCCCTGGGCAGGACAGCCTGGGATGCCCACCCCACCGGGGATGCCAACCTCCCGGTGGGGCCTGGAGATGGCCCAGCACAAGGAGAGCCGGGGAAGGGGTGGACTTAGAACGCCCGCCCCTTCCCTCCCAATGGCGGCAGTGCAGCTCTCCCAGGTGCTCGCAGCTGCGAGGTGCCCAGGAGAGCCGGGGAAGGGGCAGGTTTAGAATGCCCACCCCTTCCCTCCCAGCAGCGGTGGTGCAGCTCTCCCAGGTGCCTAGCAGATGCGAGGTGCCTGGGAGAGCCGGGGAAGGGGTGGGCTTAGAACCCCTGCCCCTTCCCTCCCAGCAGCGGCACCGGATTTTCTGGGTGCCTTGCAGCCACGAGGCACCCAGGAAAGCCGGGGCTGCTGGGGCTGGGCAGCCCGGGGGGCTTTTCATGGGGGGCATTTTGGTGCCCCTGCAGGGCTGGCGCCCTAGGCAGGTGCCTAGCTCACCTAGTGGGCGAGCCGGCCCTGCCCTCTGCAACTAGAAGATCTAGGTCGCCAATGAAGTCAATTGAAGGTGTTGGTGGACATTATAGAAAGGAAAGTGACTCAAATTAATCAGACTATAGATGAGCTGATAAAACAATTTACAGCCACTAATGTTGATGTTAGTACCCTAGTCTCTTTGCCAGAGTAGTCCATGGAGCCCAGTGATGACCATGATGGTGCAGGGTTGATAAGACTGCTTCTGCTGGATGCTGTGGATTCTTCTCCAGAGGTGCGGCCTGCAAAGAGACCAAAGAGGCAGGACGAGCAGGAGTCGACAATGGCAGCAAAAGACAGGAAAGAGGGAGAAGATTTATCTCAAAAGGTGACTCGACTCCTTGATCCTGAGGTAAGTGAGACTACTCCTCATTATTGATACACACTATCTTCTACTTCCCAAGCCGAATTGATGGAGATGTTTCGGGGCAGATTAGAAGGTGAAGAAGAAGACCTCGAGGAACATCTGACAATTAGAGAAGTCAATGAAACAGATTTTAATGTTGTACAAAGTCCTTTCATAAGACCTATCACTGGTACCCCGGGAAGCTGACGGGTGGGAAGAGAAGTACATCTGGCACAAGAATGGGCCAGATTTAAAGTTCTTCCCATGACAGAGGGTTTTTGGATCCTCATGCCACAAGAGCTTAAACAAGTGCACTTGGCAAAATTTTGGGCTTTCATTTTAGCGCACATGGGCCTTCCTGACGTACTGACCATGGCCCTTGATAAACTAAGTAGGGATTTCATCCTGGATCTGTTAAATGACTTGTCCTATTGCATTTTCTTATGAATAGAGGGGACAAGCCTGCTAACTACATGGATAGAGTTATATATGCTAGAACCCTCTCTTTGACCATAGTTGACTGCTTAGTCATTGGCCGGAAGGTCCGTACCTCTGTGGGAAATTACCCAACCTGGTTTATGGAGCAAGGGATTACTGATACCTTGAAAGAAATAATACAATCATGGCGAGTTTCATCACCTGGGCAAGTGACTGTTGTTTTTAATGACCCAGAGAGTAGGCAAGTGGAACTCACACCCCAGGACTGGTCCAATTGGTGCCTGCAAGCCATTAATGTCTTAAAGATTAGGTCTGACAGACTGAAAGGTGAAAAGTACTTGCTGTGGAAACAACATATGTCTACTGTTGAGATTGACAAGGCCAGCCCTAAAGCAACTTGTGTTAAAGTTACCAAATTGGGTTGTCCTAAAGAGGTTAAGTGAGCGGTTCTGATTTTCTACTGCGTGACCCACAGGCTTTGCCCCATGTAAAAGAACTGAGATCGGCATCTGCAGGCAGAAGAGACGGTAAACAGAGAGCGGAGAACAGCGAGGAGCCCGTGACAAGCAATGCTGTGGCCAGATATGGAGTCGAGGTGCCTCGATTGACGACTGAGATCCCAAAAGGCCTTTGGTGACCATCAGGAGGACCCTAGTCATAGGTGTCCCCTGCAAAATGGTGAGGATGATGATCTAGCATGACAGAATGTGGAGTGGGGAGAAGGATGTGCATCCCAAGACTTTAGAGGGGTGTGTGGGTGGAGCTTATCGAGAGCCTTTGGGCAGTGATATGTCTGGAATAGACTCTTTAAGTTATAGTGAAGATGAGTTTGCTGATGATAAAGAATGGGAATCTAGTGAGTTAGAAGAGAAGGGTGGTCCTTTGGAAACTGTTAAAAGTGGTGCGAAACAAAAACAGAAGGTCTCAGAGCAGGGTGGGAAGCGAGGAGATAATGTGGGAGGAGATAATGGGGGAGGTAAACAGGAGATGTCGCAGTGGTTCAAAGACATAGACTTCCCGGTATTGGCCTCTCCCCGCTTTTTTCCTCCTGTAACAGTGACTTCTCCGCCTGACCCCTGTGAGGCAAATGTCTCTTTGCTGCCGATGGTTGCTGTTGCAGCCAGAGAGTGAGTTGATATGGGAACAACAACAGCGGTGATGGTTCAGGAGTCGGAGATCCAGCCAAAGACTGCACTCTCTACTGCTGTACCCTCGGGCACTGCCCCAAGACAAGGGTTGCTGCCATGGCCGCCACTCTCCCAACTATCGAACAATCGAAAGGAGGGGAGGCAGAAACAATCTCAGGTGCAGATTGAGAGACTTGAACCACTTTCAAGGGACACCCTGATGCCTGAGGACTCAGTTCGCTTGAACCCTGCGATTGCTGTGAGTTGAACCATTGACACTACTGAGATGCACATGTTGTAAACCTTCCCCCTGGGAGTCTGGGACACCAGGGCAAAGGGTTCTTACCTACACTTGGTCAGTTAGAGACACCAACCTTAATGTCTTCCCATTCCGTGGATGACCTGACTTTGGTGCAAACATTAGATGAAAGTCTGGGAGAGAGGAAGAGAGAGGGAGATCATGTTACAGAGTCAATTGATGTTCAAGGTATGATTATGGAACACATAGATACAAATGAACACATAAAAACAAATGACTACAGTTAAGCAGACCCAAAAGAGACCGAGATCCTGGTCACTTACAGAATCTCCAACTCGAGTTGGGACATTAGCTGAGCTTAGAGGCTGGCAAGGCTCGAAAGAGAAAGGTAATCAAACATCTACCTTTAAGGGAGAATAACTTTCTGCTAACAGAACCTCCCAACAGAGGCCCCTTAAGGACCTTGGGTCTGCCCCAACAGAGCTGGCCATGAGTTCTGCTAAAGTAAATAAATCTCCTCCTATCATTGAGAGCCCCCAGACTTCTAGAATACACTCTACATCACTCTCTTATTTGCAAATCCTGAGAGGCAGAACAACGAGGAGCCAGAGACGGGAGGAGAGTGGAGGGAGCACGTGGGAATCAGAGGGGAGGAAGAATGACTGGGGAACCTAGAGACCTTCCCCGAAGAGCCCTTGACACTAAAGAGTGCAAGGAAGACGAATTGTTCCTTGAAGAGTTTTTTGAAGAAGGAGGAGGGACAGGACCCACGCCAACAGTATGTGCTGAGATTTAGATACAAAGGCTTAGATGTGTATAAATTGTCTGAGGACTATATGGTAGGGATGTTGCTACTGGGTGATCTGGGTATCTCTAAGGCAGACATACTAGCCATGATCATGCCCCCCGGATTTCATGAGATTGACGTCTGTCTCACTTCAGAGCGATCTTATCAGCAAACATGGGAGGAGATCAGGGAAGCCTTGAGACGTGCACTGGCCTTTTTTTGATGAATATGACATTATTCCTCTGTTCCAGGGGGAATCAAGGGTTCTTACCTTGTTGTTTAGAACCATCAACATCCCAGAAGAGGATGTGGAGTTATGGTTGCCACACCATTGTAAAATACTGATGGCACCAAGGAAACGACTTAATCAGTGGGGCGTATGGGGGGGAGAATATAAAGCTGTCATATCGCTCCACAGAGACGGCAGGAGCAACCTGAGACATCTTCCCAAATACTTTTTCCTGGGGAACGATAGGAATATCACACGTTATAGCGGTCAGCCCCCAGCCTGCTTTCAGTGCGGGGGGTATGACCATATCAGGCAGCATTGTACGACCCCGCTGTGTGCAGGCTGTGGTAAACGTGGGCATAGTTCTGTTCATTACATGATAGGAATAGTGTGCAACCTGTGCAGTCAGCAGGGTCATACTTACCTCCTGTGCCCTAAGGCCCATTACAATAGGCAATTTTCTATGTTAGGGCCACCCATCATGATCCAGAGAGTGAGGATCTGGGAAATGCGGGGGAACCTGCTTTTGCCAGGGAATCCACCTGCCAGCAGATGCCACTGATGATTCATTCTGCTGTAGACCTGAATGAAGCCGGGTGGAAGGTAGTAGAGAAAAGTAAGAAAAAGGTGCAGAGAGGGGTGGTGCTCGAGGGAATATACCAGCCACAGTGAGACCCTACGAGCAATCGCTTCGCTGTGCTGTCTGTGAAGGAAGGTTTGAAAGCTGACGGTGTGGAGAAGGAAGGCCTGGAAGCTGATGGCGTGGAACAGCCTATGGAAACTGTAAGCGTTGCAGACCAAGAGGTTGATGCAAAAAGAACTTTGGGTTCTCAGAGAAAGGAGGGAAAACCCACAAACCCAAAATTTAGGATCGTAGAATATCTCACTCTGGATGAATTGGACAATATGATTCAGGACAACAGAAAGACCATAGAAGATCTCAAGCTTAAAAGGGTAACGTCAGGTGACGATGCGCCTGGTTGTAATGAAGACCCGCTTGAAGACCTTGAAGAGCCAACGTGTGGGGAATGTCTCCATGAGAAGCAGCGTTACTTTCAAAATAAGATGCTTCTACTAAATTGTGAAAGGAGTAAGAGGTTAGAGGAAAGGGGTGGTGATCAGGAAGACATGGAGGCTGGAAATGGGAGGGAAGTCGTTGACTCCATGCCCCCTCCCAATCAGGAAGCTTCTTGACAACAGGAATCACACCATTACCCCCCTCCCTTTAAGCTAGATGGGGCGTCAGAGGCTGGGGAGGGATCGATCCCGAGCAACCCCTTTAGTCAGGCCACACCTCCTGGTTCACAGGAGGGGGTGGATATAATGGAAGTGCAGGGAGATGAAGGGCGCGGTCTTGAAGGGGAAGTGGGTGCTCAGGGAACCGCTGACCTTATAATTTTTGATACCGAGCACCCCCCTCCAGAGATGGAGGTAGCTTAAGTTCTCTTCTGTGCTTTGACTTGTGTGAATAAAGTCTTACAGTTTGCTCTGAAATTTAATCGAGTGTCTCTACATTCATTTATTTTAGGAAAGTATTTAATTTAATTGAAATTGAAATTGAATTTTTCTTTACCCTTGTATCAATGATGGAATTAGAACTAAAATTAATCATGTGGAACTGTAAGGGTCTCTGCCAACTGAATTGGTGGGAGGACATTTTTTTCCATTTACGTAGAACAAATGCATTGTCCTCCAAGAGACCAATATCTCCATGCCCCGAGACCGCAATTTAGCTCAGAGGGCATGGACATGGGGCCCTTCTATTTGGTCTTTAACAGAAGGGACGGTGGGAGGCTTGGCGATCCTCTTCCTTTCCGCCACAAAATGGGTGGTTCAAAAAATGATTGAGGCTGTTCCAGGGCATCTTCTGATTGTTGATTTTAATTTGCAAGACTTTGATCTTAAAATGGTGGGTAGATATAGACTATGCGCGATTTATGCACCCTTTCAGAAGCGATGGCGATTGGCGCCATCTTTGAAAGACTATGCAATGACGAGTCATGACTTAATCGTGGCTAGGGATTTTAATGTTAGGTCAGACCATATGGACTTAAGGAAACCTGTGGAATGGCAGCACAGACCGCTCATGGTAGAAGAGAAACTTCTCAGGACCTTTTTAATGGATACGAAAAGTCTGCAAGATTCTGCTTTGCATGTACCAAATTGACTGGACTTCTTGCCTACTCATCACAGGGTACTCTTCTAACAGCGCTATGTCATTCCTGCCGGATCCACCACTACCTACTTCCACCCATTGACGGCCAGCCATCTGGACAGGGTTTGGATTCCGACTACCCTACGGCTGCAGATGTGTGTCCTGATAGTTAATTCTTGGTCAGATCATGTCATGCTAGAGCTGGTACTGGACTTAGTGGGAGTGGAATGTCAGAATCATGTCGGACCCCAATGGATCCTGTGGGATAAAGATGTTGCTCTTTATCGTCTACATGCCAAAGTTATCCTGGCCCTGGAACTTCATCAGAGGGTGAAGGGAGACACGGATCCTTTGACTTGGTGGGATGACACAAAGAGGGTGATAAGGAATTTTTGTATGAGAGCTCAGAGGGTGGGATTAACAAAAGAAGTCTGCGATTACCACTCCACCATTCAGAATGCTTTGACGGCCTGTTGGAGGATGGTGAAGGGGCTACTGTATGACACGACTAAATATCAGAGGGGTCAGCAGACCATCAGGGAGTATCAGAGGATCCAGCGGGAAAAGAGTAAAGCTAGTCTTCATCGGGTCCCGTCATTAAGAAGGGGGAATGGGAGAAAGATAGACTCTCCATGGCTCACCAGAAACTGCAAAGTCTGCGGATACACCCGGAGGAAGAAGCATAATATACAACTTCAGGGATATTGGCAACTATCTCTTCCTTTTACCGGGAGCTCTACATGGCGCATCCAGAAGGCAGATGCCGAAGGCAGATCGGAGGCAGATGCTGAAACCTATCTGTCTGAGACTCAGGGTCAAGCAGCGGTCTTTGACAATGCGGAACTCAGCCGCTTCCTGAGCCCATTGACGGTGGAAGAGATTGCGGAGGCGCTGGCGGTCAGAAGATGGATGTCGACACCTGGCCCTGATGGCCTGTCTTATGGACTTTATCGAGACCTGATAGATTACTTCTTACCCATCTTCATGGAGGTCTTCAATTACATCTGGAAGGAGAAGACGGTGGGCACGAGTTTCTTGCAAGGTGTGATGATTCTCCTCTACAAAACTGGTGACCCGACATTGGTGGCCAATTGGCGCCCTCTGACTTTGAACAACATCTATTATTGAATCTTCACCAGGGTGCTTAACATGAGAATCAAAATGATTGCTCACAAGATCATTGCCCCAGGGCAAACTAGTGCCATCCCCGGGAGGAAGATGAGCCACACCGCCTGTCTTTTTTGCCAGATATTCTGCAGCATCAAAGAAGATGAGAAGGAACTGTGTCTGTTGCAACTTGACCAGCACAAGGCATTTGACATGGTGGATCACGCTTATATGTGGAGGGTTTTATGGCATTAGGGAATTCCAGAATCGGTGATAGACGTCATTCGTGCCCTTTATACGGGGATGCAGATCTTCCCATATGCCCGAGGAACATCTGGCTCGCCATTTCCTGTTACAAGAGGAGTACGGCAGGGTTGCCCACTGAGCCCGCTGCTCTAGGTACTAACCCTAGAGCCCTTTCTAAGAGCAGTCAGGGCTGATGGTGACATTCGAAGGCTGCGTCTGGAAGGCATCAGTGACTCCAGAATCACAGCAGTGGCTTACGTGGAAGATGCTTATTTTTGGCTGAGAGATGGGGAGGATCTCCACAGAGTACAGGGTCATCTGCGAGCTTATGAGGGAGCGTCTGGTGCCAAAGTTAACGAGAAGAAGAGCAGGCTATTCCTTTTGAATGGGAAGACAGAGGAAATTCATACTCAACCTCTAACCTCAGGCAATGACACAACACAGGAGGTGAAGGCTCCCGAACTGCTGGATTCTATCAAGGTCCTAGGAGTCCTCTTTGATTTACATGAACAAGGATGGAGGAAAAATTGGGATGTGTGGCAGTTGAAAGTGGAGGAACGGTTACTCAGATGGACAAGCTGGCATCTGAGTATGGTACAGAAGATCACCTTTTTAACACCTATTGCATCCCAGCTGCCAACTATCTAGTGAGAGTTTATCCTCCTCCTGGGGAGATGATGAAGGCTATAGCTGAGAAGCTATATCGTTGGGTGTTGGGGATGGTAACCTTCCCCCTAGAGAGAACAGTCGTTCAGAGACAACACAGTAAGGGAGGGCTGGCACTTTTGGACACGGAATTATGGTTTCTCGCTAAGTTTCTATGCCTCCACATCATGTCCTTGGAGGATGCCAGCGAATTAACAGGAGACACTATAACCTGGAAAGCTTTTGAGAACAGTTGGATCTCTACCCTTTGGGAACAGAAATGGTGGGCCAAAGGGTTCTGAATCCCATGCTTGACCCAGTGCCTCAAATGAGCTTTAGCAGATTTTGTTGTGGAAGCCACGGTCTCTATTCAGAGGCGAGGCATCATGGCAGTGGAAGTACGGAAGGCTATCCAGCAGCGCCCCGATTCAGCCAGTTTCCTTTAAGTGACCATTGCCCATTAAGACTTATATTTAATCTCAATGATAATATTTTTTTGAAACCAGCACCAGAATTTGCAGAAGGTATAATCCCGGGGCTATAGGAGACTTAGATGGTCAGAACAATTAAATACTAAATTAGCCCAAACTCTTGCTAATCCTGAGATGAAGTCCATGAAGTTAGCTCTTTTTCTGCCAGGTAATGATGTTTTTAAAACTTTTCGAGCCATAAATGATTACCTTAAATCCTTTTTTATCAATAGCAGGCCAATTAACCCCTTACCTAATGGCAGTAACAGTTGGTATGACCAGGAATGTAAGGTGACAAAAAAGAGCTAACATCTCTAATGAGACTGGTAAGACGGAATAATTATGACTATCTGATGCCTCACCTCCTGAAACTTAGGTCTGATTATAAAAACTTAATCAAATCAAAGAAAAGGGACAATACCAAATCATTATGGAATGAACTTGAAATGGCTGTCTCAAGGAAAGATGAAGCACGCTTCTGGGATATTGTTGTTGTTGTTCAGTTGCACAGTCGAGTCCAACTCTTTGTGACCCCATGGACCAGATTACGCCAGGCCCTCCTGTCTTCCGCTGTCCGCTGAAGTTTGCTCAATTTCATGTTCGTTGCATGGGATATTGTATCCAGTGGTATAAACAGCTCCTCCCGGCAGGTAGCAGCACATATTCCTCCCAAAATTTGGGTACAACATTTTAGTAAGGTTTATGGGTCTTGTGCACCTTCTGTCCCTGTAGTTACAGCCCCGTCCCAGAGATCCACCTTAGGTATCTCAGACCTCCCTGAATGGGCCCCACTTTCGGAGAGGGAGATCAAAGGTATAATTAACTCATTGGCTTCAGGAAAATTACCTGGGGAAGACTTGATCCCATCAGATTTTTATAAAGCTTTTCCCACATGGTGGTCATCTGTGCTAGCCGCAGTTTTTACACAAATTAATGGCACAGGTTTAATTCCTTCTGGTTGGAAGCTAAATATTATTGTCCCCATTCATAAGAAAGGGGACAAAACAGATTCACAGAACTACAGACCAATAAGCCTGATATAGCAGCAAAGGTTTATAGTAAATACCTGTTGTTTAAGCTGGATGACTGGATCTTTGAGAACCACATCATCCATCCCCATCAAGCAGGGTTTAGGAAAGGTTTTGCCACCATTGACCATTGCCTTACTCTTCACCAGTTGGCCTATGCAAGCTTAAAAGGCCCCACAAAGTCTTTATACGTGTCATTTGTGGACTTGGCCACCACGTTTGACTCCATGGATAGGAATAGACTATGGCAAAGACTGGCAGAATTGAATATTGATAAATGGTTGTTATTCCTGTTACGTGAGCTGCACACAGATAATAGTGCCCAAATTAGAGTTGGAATGTCAGGGTCCCTAACTAACTAACAAAATCCCAATTCATAAAGGAGTGAAGCAGGGGTGTGTGTTGGCCCCTCTATTGTTTAATTTATATATAAACAATATTGTTGACAGGTTATCAGGCCCACAATTCTTTCCACCTACCCTTGGGAAGCATAAAAATTCAATTCAATTTTACTTTATGCAGACGTCATGGCCCTAATATCACTTACAAAAATCGGGTTGAGAAGATTATTGCAGCAACTAGGTTTATACTGTAAGGAAGAGGCCATTAATATTAACTTTGAAAAAACCAAAGTGATGGTCTTTAGAAAAAGGGCTCAAATATCTTCCTGGAGCATACTTGGCAATTCAATAAATCAGAGTAGTACCTTTAAAGTATTTAGGGATTATGTTTAGAGAGACTCTGAACTGGAACGCTCACATTGCCACAGTAAAAGCATCTGCAACAAGGATTGTGGGTTCCATTCTGAGGTTTTATTATACCAAGGGAGGTTTTCTTATTGATCCTGTTATAAAACTATTTAAAAGTAAGGTCATTCCCCACCTTCTGTATGGTGCTGAGGTTTGGGGATGGAAAGAGGATATACTCACTAGCATTGAAACAATTCAAAACCAGTTTTTAAGGCGTATCCTGGCTCTTCCCAAGTGAACATCAGTTGCCCTGATGAGAGCAGAAACTGGTCTGCCTTCCTTAAGGGCGCGGGTGCACCTTGCAGTTCTAAAATCTTGGAAGAGAATCAGAGTTGCTGGCACCGACTCTTTTAGCCAATTAGCCTTTAATTCAATGCTATCTACAGACTTAGATCGTGCCTGCTTTCTTAATAATTTACTATTGAGATATTTCATTCCTGACGACCTTCTTAGTTCTTCAACAAACAATTCAGAATTTAGTGAATGGGTATTTAAGCAGGATGCTCTGTTAGACAGACAGTTAATTCTAAAATCACAGTCTGCTACCTGGTTTAAATAATTTAAGAATGACCATTTTAGATCACCCTACCTGGTTAATATAGATAATCATAACCTCAGAGCAGCTTTTACATCTTTGTGTTTTGAATCAATGCCAACGGCTGTATCAGCTGGCCACTATAGTAAAACACCCAAGGAACAGCGTTTATGTATTTGTGGTTCTTCTGTTATTGAGGATCTTCCCCATTATATTCTTGAATGCTCTTTGTATACCCAACCAAGGTTAAAATTTCTCTTTGGTATTTTATCAGTTTTAAGCTTTTACTCAGTCCCTGAGAAGACTGTATTTTTGTTAGCTGATTCTAATGCTGATATATCCTATAGAATGGCTTACGGGAACTAGTTAACACTGATTTTAGTGGGTATGCTGTGATTCAATTAACTGTTTATAGCTTCGGTTTTATACCTTTTAAATGCTTTAGACCTTTTAAATATTTTAGACTATACTCAATTTTATACAATTTCCTATGTTTATAGAATTTTTCTCTGTTGTTATTTTTGGATTGTAATGGCCCATGGCTAAATACAATAAAACCTTTCTTCTTCTTCTATTGGCAGCTATTTCAACATTTCAAAGCCAGGCCTTACGACCAGGGGCAAAAAGCCAAGATGTCTCTATCTGAATATCTCAGGGACCAATTTTTCCCCATTACGATGTTCATGGATAAGATTTTGTGCTGCGTGACGTTCGATGGAGGGCATATCACCAAATCCTCCACATCAGAGCAAAGAAGAAAACATCAATGGGGTGGCAACAGCAGGGATGCCAGCATCAGGGATGTGTCGGCAATGGCAATCTGGAAGCGACTGAGACTATTGAGCATGCCCTAAAGGTCTGCCTGCCAGTCAAGCACCTGTGGGTGGTGATCGGGCGATCCCTGGGATGGCCTTACCTAGCTCATCAAGATTGGGAGACCCTCATTTCAGGCTTGGAGCCAATGGTGGGATATGGCACTCTGAGAGAGCCGTGGCCACCCTCGTCTCCCTTGCAGACTTCATCCTCGCACCCTCATCCTAAAGGACCCATGGGGAAACCACCTTGGGCGGTTGTTTGCCTGTTGAATCTGATTGTCATTCATACTATCCTGAAGGACCGCAGAGCAGAACTCTATTCCAGAACCATGACATCCATCTAGAGTGCTGTCCAGTACATCCTCGAGTACTTCAGGAAGATTATTTCATGGGAACAATGCCACATGAAACCGGCTTTCTTTTATAACTGTTGGAGATGGTTTTGGGAGGTGAATCCTCCAGTTCCCTAAAGGGATGTTGGTGGTGATCGTTCCTTTGTGGTCTATGGGGTCGTGATTTAATGATCTGGTTGACTGATGGATTAGAATATCCCAAATGAGGGTAATTTCCCTTTCAATCGTGTTCTCTGCTGGCATGTATTTAATTTTGGTATCAGCCTTTTAACTGTGATTTAACAGTAATTTTATTGGTTCTTAAATCTAATCCCTGATTGATCTGGGACCTTTGTATTTATAATTATTTCATTTTATTATCTGTAGGAATCATGTGGACCTGCCGCTCTTTGGATGAGAACCACTGAAGAAATTCCTAGGGAAGTTAGAAAACAACTGGGATCGGTGGAGCAGGCAGTAAGTGAAGCCTGCATAACATCTGGCTGAGCAGCTTTGGCTGTTCGAGCCCCACCGCAGCCGGAGTGAGCTCCCGGCCCTTTGTCCCAGCTCCCATCCACCCAGCAGCTCGAAAGCCCGTAAAGAGGCAAATAGACAAATTGGGTACCTCCTCTTAGAGTGGCAGGGGCACCCGTCCTTTGTGGAGTAGCGGCGGCAGCGGCGTGAGCACTGAGCGGTGGCGGCAGAGAAATATGGTGGCTGGCGAGGCTGGCAAGCGAAAGGAGGATGTACCAATAGGTGTGGAGGTGGGGTGACGCGACAGGCCAGAGCCTGATTGACAGAGGCTGACAGTGAGCATGTGCGAACGAGCGTTCGGCCCTGACTCGAAGGTGTCGCAATAGCCAGAAGGTCATAATAAATCAAGACCAGTGCCAGGAGGACGTCTTCCCCAGACAACAGAACAGAAAAAACAACTCACTACAAAAGGGTGCCTGGTAGGTTAGTTACCACCTCCCTTATATGTGGCCCTAGATTAGGACTTGTACCAATTAATATTTGTGTGTAAACTGCTCAAAGACCCCTTGGAGTTAGAGCGGTATAGAAATTAAGAGTATAAATAAATAAATAAATATAAACTGTGGCTAATTTTTTTCTTTGCCAGTGTGACAGTTATCTTCATTACTGTATTTGTGGGAATTTCCATTTATTTTTGGTGGGTGATGAATGGCATTTAACTTTAACAGGTTTTTAATGTTAATGTTATGTTTATGTCATGTAACGTCATATCAGTGTTATATCCTCCCATTCATATATTGGAAAGTTCTGAAGGTTCAAACGTCTGAAAGCTTAAAGTTCTAAATTTTATGTTTTCTAGTGTTTATGTATTACTTACACGCTTGAAGCATTCTAGTGTTCTAAGTGTTCTAGTGTTGTGGTGTTATTTACATGGTTATTAAGGAATATTCACTTTATTGAGTGCATATTAAGCCTTCAATGTACATCTGGTAGAATCTGATTTAATTTCGATGTAACCTTTAATTAAGTTGCTGGGTTAAGTGACCTTTGTTACCTTTGTTATCTCTTGTTGCTTATTGTTGTTTGCTTCAATTTTGTAGTCAAGAGCCTTTGTAACTTTGCAACTTTGTATTTTTGTAATTTTGCACTGTGGCTTTGTTTGGTTGTAGAATGGTTATCTTTAAATAAAAATCTATTTTCCTAAAAAAATATACATTTTCCTAACCCTAACCCAACCCCAACCCTAACCCTAACCCTAACTCAACCCTAACCCTAACTCAACCCTAACACCCTAAACCGAACTCTAACCCTAACCCGATCCTGAACCCAAACCCTAAACCCTAACTCCTAACCCGTAACCCTAACCCATAACCCTAACCCCGAAAGAGGCCTGAATGTGCCATTTTCAGGGGTGGATTCGGTTCGGATGAACCGAATGCACATCCCTACTTCCTACTTTCTCTTTACTGTCTAAGGACCAGGAGAGTTGCAAACTTAATCAAAATCCAGTGAATTCTGCAGAAAACCCCTTGCAAGAGGCTTCTGTAATGTCCACAAGTGTTTTGGAAGGCTTTCCAGGGCATTATTATTACATGAATTTTACCCAGGGTATGGAGGAAGGAGTGGGCCCGCAGCTGCAGACTGCTTTACGGAACGCTTCACAGTCAGCTCTTGTGAGACCTGAGTCCCTTTGTCTTGACAATACTGTGATTTCAGGAGCTAGGGAGCTAGCTTTTAATAAGAATGAAAGGAATGAGCTTGCTTATTCAGAAGGCTCATTGGAAAATGATCAGGACCCCCAGAATGAGGCCTTGCTAGTAGATTATTCTAAAGGGGAAGAAGGTCTATCTTTTCACACTTATTCCTCTTCTATTCACTTCCTTGAAAATAAGGAAGTCTTTTTAATTCCTGTAACATCTTTGGCTGGGGGTCATGGGCAGAAGAAGGAGGAAGGTTATGAAGGTGAAGGAGGCAAAGAAGAAATAGGAAGTGAGCGAGAGGGAGAGGAAAGTGCAGATGATATGGAAAGTGAAGGGGAGCAAAAGGAAAATGAGATACATATGCAGCAGCAACAACAGCTTTTTTGAAAGGGAGAAATCATTGCATTTCCAACAATCCATGGAGACTGGTGCCATGACCAGGGAGCAAATTTCTCAGAAGGATTTTGAAATGGAAGTACAGGCCAAGGCCCTAACTCAACCTTTGCCTACAGAATCTCCTGTACATAGTATAATCAATATTAGAGATCCTAGTTGTGCACAAGAGGGAAAGGCCAAAGTCTCTCCCTCCCAGATGATATCTTCAAACCACCCTCCTCTTATAAAAAAAGGAAACAGGACTCTAAGAAGGGTAATACCCAGTATATCCCAAAAGAATACACTGCACAATACTTCTTAAAGCATCCTCAAGGTCAGGCACCTAAGGAGGTTGGGAAGCATGTCTTTGACTCCTTTTTTGCTGGTCTTATCTCTCCAACTAAATCCACCCCCTCTAAAAACAAAACCCCAAGAAGGATGGTACAGGGAAAAGAAGCTAAACTTCTGGAGATGTGGGAAAGAGAAAAAAATGCATCTCTGAGTGCAGACCTGAATCTGTTAAACCCTCCCACTCTTCATAAGGTTGATTTAACTAAAGTTTGGGGTTTTATTTTGTTCCATTTAAATATGCCCTATGTTTTCACTATAGCTCTTGTCAAAAAGAAAAAGGACATTATAGCCTTGATAGACTCCTCTCATAAGTCTTTAGTAGAATTTTTGAATACTCCTAGTTCCAGTCATGGTGACTTGGATCAAGACCCGGAGTTGATGGATAGGATCCTAGATGCAAGAAGTCTTTCCCTTAAAGTGGTAGATTGTCAGTGGAAATTTACCTAGACTGGATGACTGGTGCTGGTTTTTTGAGTTTGTTAAAAGTTTTTTTGAAGACGGCAGAGACAGTGGACTCTAGAATGGACTACTACTTATGGGACAGAGAAGGAACTGAGATGGTCCCAGTATCCAGGCTTCAATGGGCCGATTGGTTGAAAGCAGCTATTTATGCTGTGAAGATTCGTGGTTGATAGCTCAACGAGGAAGAAGAACGACGATGACTGGAGGAGAGGAGATGTGCAGTGACTGTGACACAGACTGAGCAACACTTGAGATGCGCCCCGCGTCCTTTCCAGGGGGACCCTGCTTCACAGGTTCCCCCACAAAGTGGTGAGGATAATCCTTCTCCTCCTCTTTTTACTCCTAGTCTAAATCTTCTCGATTTTGAAAGGCAAGGGAGGGTTGTGGAAGAGAAAAGGAACATTAGGCCTCTCTTCACAATAGGAAAATCTGATCAGACACATAAGAAACCTACAAAAAGGCTTTTTCATCAACAAGGCCCAGGACCAATTTTGTCAACTCTGTCAGCTGTGCCTTTTGATCCTTGTGTTGGTTTTTCTTTTTCTTGTGCTACCACACTACCTTCTATTACCTCTTTCCCTTCTGCAACTATTATTAGCCCTTCTAGTTTGGAAGACCTCAAGGTGGTGGAGCCATTGACTCAAGGGCACAAAAGGAAACGTGAACTGGTAGTAGTGAAGGCACAGGTACATGGCAGTTTATCCAGAGTTCCTGGGTTAATGACTGAGAAACAGGCTGAATACATTACAGCTGACGATACTAGGCCGCATGTCCAAAGCCATAGCAAGAGGGATGAACAAGCTGATTTGTCTGGAATTGAATCACTAGAAAGCAGTGGGGAGGGAGATGAAGAAGAAAGGTGTCAGGTAACCCTGCCATTGCCTGGGATGGGGGGGGAAAGACATCTTTCACTGTCTGGAATGCGGGAGTATCACTAAGGCTCCAGGCACTCTGAATTACTATGTCTGTGTAGCTTCTTATCAGCACTCTTGACCTTGTGTCCCAGGCCTTTTGGCATCAGAGGATTTTCGGGTGAACGTGTTGTTTTTCTTTCTTTTGCCGCATGTGGTAACCATTGGCTTGTAGTGAGGGGGGGGGCATTTCAAATGGGCTATAATTGAGGCTGGTCTGTAACACCAGTTATCACTGACAAAGGACTAGTTTGAATAAACACTATCTTCTCATGAAGCCTGGTGTTTGACTATCTGGAGAACTTGACAGATTGTCAGTGATCCTTTATTGATCGGGCCTCTGCATCCCATCTCTCTCCTGCCGAGATGAGTGGGGAAGAAGAAAACTCGATCGAGGTGATTACGTCGCAAGACACAGTCCCTACCTCTATGACACCGACCACCTCGGTGCTGACCTCAGGAGAGAACCCAGTGTCCACGACCCTTGCGTCCGGAGGATGACTTTGGCAGGTTCTACGGTGACTACTATGGAGGTGCGTATTCTGGCGTGAACACCCAACCATGGAAGAGACACGAGTGGGGGAAACCACTGGCTGAGACGCAAGAGAAGTGGTCTCTAACTCCCCATGCCCCACACCGGGAGAGCCAGTATGAGAGATCCATCTACCGGATAAGCACTGCAACGGGAGTTGACGAGGGCCGTTCATACAAGAGAGAAAGTGAGGGTGCAACGGAACCCCGGCGGTGGGGACGAGATCGAAGTAGTGATCAACTCCTCCGGCTGGTAGAGGAGTCCCTGCAAAAGATCCCTGTGATGATTTCTGAAGGGCTCTGAGGGGAGCTTGACCGAAGACAACAACTCCCACCACCTGCTCAACCACCACCGCCGCCGGCTGCTCCAGTAGTCCCATCGGGGCCACCTCCAGGAGGTGTGCCAGGCCAGCCAGGAGCTCCTCTGGACCAACCAGTGTGTCCACCAGTGGGGCCAGTCACACCTATGCCTAGGGGATCCCCACATGGTTGGAGGTGCGTGCTGCCCAACCTGGCCGAACTGCTGGATGCTACTTTTGATGGGACCCCCAAGAAGTTTTCCTTCTTCCTAGTTTTCCTACGTTTGTAGATAACTGGGGCCACCTGTTCCCGAACGAAGAATGTGTGGATGCGATCACCTCATGGCTGAGAGACGCGGCAGCAGATTGGTATGTGACCTTGCACCATGAAAATGGGAGCGAGCTCCAGGAGCTGGACACCTTCATGTGGGCACTGAGGGACCACTTTGAAGACTCCAATGCCAGTGAGATGGCCCAAGCTTTCCTTCGTACTTTCCGCCAGGGGAAGAAGTCGGTGAGGGAATACACCAAGGCATTCCGAAGTCATGCCACAAAAATTCGTGAGGGGCCGGATGGAGTGCTAGCCCAACATTACTGCTTGGGGCTAGATCCTGAGATCCGTGGAACGATCATGAAGAGGGGAAAACCCAGATCCCTCCTGGAGTGGATGAAGGAAGTGGCAGACACTAAGAGCCAGCTCCATGCCAGCTAACCCACCTCCACACCAGGGAGACTGAAACCCGCAACCTCTGCGCCACACCAGAAAGACGGAACCCGGGAACAACGGATGAAGCAAGGCCTCTGTCTCCAGTGTGGTGAATCCGGTCATTTCACCACAGCGTGCCCAAGAGCAGGAGCATCGCTGTCCACTGGCAAAGGAGACAAGAAGAGGAGGGACACCCCGACAAAGAAACGGATGGCCAAGCCGAAGGGGTCAAGGGTATTGCAGGCGAGACCACTGGAGGAAGATTTGGACTCGTTGGGAGAGGAACAGTTCCAGCCGGTGGGAAATGGGAAGGATCTGCTGTGAACAGTGCTGAACAGCAGGTTCCAGAACCCCAGGCGCTGCGACCGGTGAGCAATTACCCTTCCCTGTTCTTTGTGACTGTGACTCTGATATGCCCGGAATTGAACACCCTGGTGAGGGTACGGGGGCTAGTTGACTCTGGATTTGGTCAAGACTTAATAAACCCCACTTTAGTTACAGGACTGGGGGCAAAGGTAGTCAAACTGGCCGACCCCTTGATTTTTACGCAGATGGATGGGTCTACCATGAAGGATCCCTGCAAATACAAGACTGTCCTGCTCCGCATGGGGTTGGGGGAGCACTGGGAAACCCGACCGTTCGTAGTGACCCCAGCAGCACGGTTCCCTTTGGTGTTAGGCAGCCCTTGGTTCCACGACCACGACCCACACATACTGTGGGCAGAAGGAGTTGTAAATTTCCTCTCCCCTCGTTGTAAAACTCACATGTGGAATGACTCCTGGGGGAAGCCTCTGATGGGGCAAAAGGTACCGGTGGGGCTAGCCAAGGCGGAATTGAACCACATCCCCCGGGAGTACCGGGACTTGACAGCGGTGTTTGAGGAGGGGGAGGTGGATGAGTTACCACCCCATCGGAACTCTGATTGTGCCATTGAACTGTTACCTGATCAAAAACTGCCTAAGGGAAAATTGTACTCAATGAGTCCTGCTGAGAAGTAGGAGTTGAGGAGGTTATTGACAAAAACTTGGCTAGGGGGTTTATCTGCCCTGTGTCCTCCCCCTGTGCCACTCTGGTGCTCTTCCGGAAAAAGAAAGATGGCAGGTTGTGGCTCTGCACCGATTATAGGGGTTTGGATGCGGTGTCGGCTACTAATGCATACCCCCTACCCTTAATTAAGGACCTTCTAGCCGCGGTGGCTGGGGGGGAAATCTTTTCCAAACTGGATTTGCGTGATGCCTATTTCCAGGTGCGCATCAGGGAAGGGGACGAGTATAAAATGGCATTCAACACTCCGCTGGGCCAGTTTGTGTACCTGGTCATGCCGTTCGGACTTCAAGGAGCTCTGGGGTCTTCATGAACCTTATTAATGAAGTGTTACACAAGCATCTGTTCAAGGGGGTCCTTGTTTACTTGGATGATATTTTACTGTACTCCCCGGACAAGGAATCCCATGTTAAAGTGGTGCGGGAGGTCCTGCAAACGTTGCACAAGCACAAGCTGTTCGCCAAACTCTCCAAATGTGAATTTCATTGCTCTGAGATCTCATTCTTGGGGTACCGGATATCACAACGGGGGATAGAGATGGACCCAGCTAAGGTGCAGGATGTGGTGGGTTGGGAAGCGCCCCAAACCTGCAGGCAGTTACAAGCGTTCCTCAGGTTTGCCAATTTTTATAGATCCTTTTGGCTAATTTTGTGCAGATGTCCCTCCCCCTTACCACCCTACTCAAAACAGAGGGGAAGGAAGCCGACAGTACGCGCCCAGGGGCTAAGTTAGACTGGACCCCTGAATGCCAACGTGCCTTTGAGAGGCTAAAGACACTGTTCACGTCTGAACCGGTGTTGGCCCACCCAAACAAACTGAAAAAATTTATAGTACAAGTCGACGCCTCCGATGTTGCTATGGGTGGCGCCATTTTGCAGGAGGGGGAGGATGGGAAACTCCACCCGCTGGCATATGTCTCTAAAAAGTTTAACGACACAGAACGGAACTGGTCTGTTTGGGATAAAGAAGCGGGGGTGATTACATTAGCCCTATCCACTTGGCGGCACTGGTTGGAGGGGGCCAGGGTTCCGTTTGAGGTTTGGACTGATCATAAGAACCTCGAGCTCCTCCGAACCCTGCGAAATCTTAACACCAAACAACTCTGGTGGGCTGACTTCTTTTCAAAGTTTAACTTCACTCTCCACCACTTCCCAGGGAGGGCAAACTCATTGGCTGATGCCTCCCGCAACATGATAGCAAGTGGGAGGAGGTCTGGGACTCCATGTTCACGCCCACCCAACTTGGAGGGGTGGTAACAACTCGTAGTCAATCCAAAGGCCTGCCCCCTCCCCCGGAGATTCTTGGGATGCTAGATTTGCCTCTGCCTTCTCTGACGCTGATCATCTGGAAATAGAGAAAGAAGGGGGGTTGGAACAGAGGGAGAATGGCTGTTGGTTTAAGGCTGACAAACTGTTTGTGCTGGGGGTGCTCAGAGGGGAAATAATGGGTGCAGCTCACGGATCCAAACTTGTTGGACATTTTGGATTTGTAAAGTCATTGCAACTGCTCCAAAGGCAGTTTTGGTGGCCCAGCATAAGAGAAGATCTGTCCCTGTTTGTCCAATCATGCCAGGTCTGCCTAATGAGTAAACCTGTGGCCTACTTCAACCCTTCCCAACACCTTCCCGGCCTTGGGAGGTCATCTCCGTGGACTTTATCACAGACCTCCCCCCTAGCAAGGGGAAAACAGTGATTTGGGTGGTGGTGGACTTGTTTTCTAAGCAAGTGCATTTTGTGCCATTCAAGACTATTCCCACGGCAAAACGGCTCGCCAAAGCGTTCCTCCACCACGTAGTGAGATTCCACAGATTGCCCTAGAAAGTGGTTCACAACAGAGGATCTCAATTTGTTTCACAATTTTGGGGTGAGCTCATGAAGCTCTTGGGGGTGGAACAGGGGTTGAGTAGCGCTTATCACTCCGAGACTGATGGCCAGACTGAATGAGTAAACCAAACATTGGAACAGTATTTGAGATGTTTCACTAATTTCCAACAGGACGATTGGGAAGAATTGTTACCCCTGGCCGAGTTCTGCTACAATAACTCGTGTCACTCCTCCATGGGGGTGTCACCGTTCATGGCGGTACATGGTTATGAAGCCCCTCCTCTCCAGTTTCTCACTACGACTGACTTGCTGGGGGGGGAGGTGGGGGATTGGTGCAAACAGCTGCAAGCGGCTTGGCCTCTCCTTTGTAAAACGTTGGATGAGGCTAAAAAAGTTTATAAGGAACAGGCTGACAAAAAACGGGATAAAGGGTGGGATCCCAAACTGGGAGACTTTGTCTATGTGTCAACCCAGAACATTAGAAGTCTGCAACTCAGTTGGAAATTGGGATGGAAGTTTGTGGGACCTTATGAAATCAAACATATGATCAATGAAGTAACTGCTGAATTAATTCTGCCAAAATCTCTGAGTGCTATCCATCCCATGTTTCATGTTAGATTATTACGCTGTGACCCTGGAGAAAATGCATGGTGTCCTCACTGCCCAGCACCGCCCCCCCTCATGGTCGGGGGGGAACCACACTACGAAGTTTCTGAAGTCCTGGACTCTAAAGTGTCTCGTAGCAAACTGTATTATTTGATTGAATGGGCTGATTTTGGGCCTGAGCACAGAGAATGGGTGCGAGCAGACAATGTTAATGCCCCTTGTCTTCTCCGCAGGTTCCATTGGCTCTATCCAAACAAGCCTGGGAGGGATCAATTATTAGGGGGCAGAATGTCGGGGGATGGGGGGAAGACATCTTTCACTGCCTGGAATGTGGGAGTATCACTAACGCTCCAGGTGCTCTGAATTACTGTGTCTGTGTAGCTTCTTATCAGCACGCTTGACCTTGTGTCCCAGGCCTTTTGGCATCAAAGGATTTTGGGTGAACGTGTTGTTTTTCTTTCTTTTGCCGTGCACGGGGAATGTAACCATTGGCTTGTAGTGAGGGGGGGCATTTCAAATGGGTTATAATTGAGGCTGGTCTGTAACACCAGTTATCACTGACAAAGGACTAGTTCATGTAACTCTATAATTAGTTCGAATAAATGCTATCTTCTCATGAAGCCTGGTGTTTGACTGACTATCTGGAGAACTTGACAACAGGCCTGGAAAGAAAGTAGAAGGAGCTTTGACAGGGGTTTTGAAAGTGGGGCAGGGAGATGCAGATAAAGCACAACATAGACAACAAGGAGAACAGGGACATGAAAATATACAGACACAGGGAGGGAGGGAAAATGGAAGTGCAGATTTTCAGACACCTCTCTGTCCAGACCCTCTTTCCTTTTCATCCCCACTTACCACAGATGATGGATCTCTGCAATTCCTGGAGACATCTCTTCTTCCTTTGGTCGAGAAGACGACATAATTGCAGATGGACTCACACTTCACCTTTGACCTATCTCTGGTGATTCCAGTCTTTCCACCATTGCCTCAAAGACTACATCACTTGAAGAACATAGGAACAGTCAGCAAAGGAACAGTCAACAAAACAACAAACTCTACCAAGGCAAGAAGGAACTTTCTGGTCAGGGAAGTGACCTTACATAAACACCTGTTTTGGCTCATGAGGTTGATGGGAGAGCTGATCCAGACGATTGGGTTGGGCCTGAAGTAATTCACCCGTTTGTCAAGACTAGTACAATGCTGAGTAATAAGGGACGATGTTTTTACTGTATAGACCAAAGTTAATTATAAAAAGGAGGATTTGGAAGGGGAGGTTGGGAGGATGGAAGATAAGGGAAAGGGGAATGTTGAAAAGATTAAAACATATATACATAAGGAGAAGGATTTTAGAAAAGATCAGCAGACATGTAGAGTGAGGACTGGGGAGACTGTGGATTATTTTCATTTTGTAGCTGATTTCATGTCACCTATTGAGAGATCCTTAATTCTCCAGGTTCCTTTGGACTCTGATGACCCAGTACAGAAGAAACTTCTGTTGAATAGTTCTGTACAAAATATGAGTGCTGATAATCAGATTCAAAAAAATAGTGAGGTTCAGACTCCATAAAAATTAAGGGATTTAGATGTTAGAGGTTCTTCACAAGCTTTTTCTTATGCTAAAGTGGTGAAAGTCTCAGAGGAGGGTGGAGGAGGCTCTTCCAAGCATCAAAGAGGTCTGCGACTTAAGGGCACATCAAATCAAGGCCACTCCTTTTTAGGAGGGCAAAAGTTTAATGATAGTAATTTTTCCAGGCGAACTATAGATTATGAATATGAATGTTTGCTGGATGATAAGATTTTAGAAACCTTTTTTGATGAGTGTGAGGAAGATAAGGATGAAAATTATGATCCTAGACAGAGGTATGTTACACGTTTTCATTACAGAGGCACCAATCCAGCTAAATTACATGAGTCATATATGATTGAGAAACTGCTTCTGGGATTCTTAAAAGTACCTCAGGAAGATATTTTGGCTGTTATTATGCCTCTTGGGATGCATGAGACCGTTTGTGTAATCTCTGAGGCAGCATTTCAGAGGTTTTGGGCAGAAATTAGGATGGCAGCTAAGAGACATCTGGGGCCTTTGGAAGAATTTGATATAGTACCACTGTTCAGATGGGAAGCAAGGGTCCTTACTGTTTTCCTTAGAACTACTAGAGCAACCAGCAAGAAACTGAAGGAATCAGTAGAGTGACAAAGGTCAAAATTTATAAACAGATAGTGAAGCATCGGAGGCAGAGAAGGGAGCAAGAAGGGAGATGGGAATGTTGTAACTTTGTTAGAAATAGCAGAGTGGAAGTTTGTGCTGTACTCATGGTATCCTTGTTGTTAATAATGATGTTTTTGATATATGGTATTTTCCTGATTTCTCAGTGTTAAATTAAAATTGGAGTAGTAGTTAATACATGTTTGATCGAAAGAAGTAGTTAACATCTAAATGTTAAAAGCTGTACAGTTATAATAGTTGTAATAAGTGTAATAGGTGTAACAGGTGAAAGAATTGTAACAGATGTAATAAGTTGTTAAAGTTTCTTCTTTTTGTGGGTTTTGTTACCCTTGTTTGTATGTGGAAAGGTTTTTTAAAAAATATTTTCCTAAAAAAATAATAATTTATTTTCCTAACCCTAACCCTAACCCCTAATCGGCTCTGAGACTGCTTGAGGGGAGGGCAGAATACAAATCCAAACAAACAAACATTTGGGAAAGAGTGGATAAAAACCAGAGAAAACCCTGGAGTCGTACAAGTATACTACAACGATGTAAGGAGAGAAAAAAGCTTGCTTCCCAATAGGAGCGAACTCAGTGCACATAACTTATGTAGAAAACATCACTGCCATTGAATTACACCAGGGGTCCTCAAACTTTTTAAACAGGGGGCCAGTTCAGTGTCCCTCAGACCGTTGGCGGGCCGGACTATAGTAAAAACAAAAACTATGAACAAATTCCTATGCACACTGCATATATCTTATTTTGAAGTGAAGAAACAAAACGGGAACAAATACAATATTTAAAATGAAGTAAAGTTAAATCAACAAACTTACCAGTATTTCAATGGGACTTCCTTAGCCCCCGCCCCCAGGATGACATCCCCCTCCGGCTGAAAGGGATCAGTCCCCCGGGGGGCCCTTGTGGCACTGGAGGGGGGGCTCGCCGGCATTGCTGTCACGGGAGGTTCTCTCCCCCCCAAACAGACCTTTCCCGGAATGCACCTTCCCCCCAAATGTGCAGGAATTCTCCACCCCAGAGTCGGCAACCATGGCCGAGCATGTTCCCCGCCTCCCTCCTTCCCTGCCTCCCAGGACCTCCCGGCAGCTGCCCCCCCCACGAGCGACTCCCTTCCCAGGACCCTTCCCCTTCACCGCTGCTGCCCTGCTCAGCTGCTCCACGTGGCTTCTTCGCTGCAGCCCCAGACACTCCGACTGAACCCCACCTGGGCTGGGGAGGGAGGGGGAGGTGCCCACCCTGCCGGGAGGAGCTCCGCCCGGGCTGCTCTCCACCATGCCCTCGAAGGCACCTCTCCCAATGGGGCTACTTGGGTGGGGGCACTGCTGCTGCGCTCCCCGAGGAGGAGGCTCCGGGCGGGGGGGGTGGGCATAAACACCCGGCGGGCAGTATAAATGTCCTTGGCGGGCCGCATGTGGCCCGCGGGCCGTAGTTTGAGGACCCCTGAATTACACCGTCTCCAAACCACAAATAGAAAATCTGGGCACAAAAAAAGCACTCCAGGCAAGGTATATATAGGTATATTTATGATATATGCACGCAATACTATATACAGATCTTCTGTACACATGCAGCAAGATCCTTGTGTCTGATGGCCATCATTGTTGATTCTTATTTCCTATGTGATACATTTTAAGGATCTGGGGGAGGATCTAGGCTATTATCTTCCATACTGGAACTTTAAAGAAATGAATTTAAAAATCAAGAAGCCACTCATAATCAAGAGAACTGTTTAGATATTTGTGGTGCTAGAAGGAAACATGTAAGTGTGCTTCCAATCCATAATTACCTGCTTTCAATTCAAAATTTTAAAAATCACTTGAGACAAGCTCATTTACACAAACTTAATTAATCACAGATTTTACCACTGCAATATCATCATGCATATTGTAATTGTTTGTTCTGTACCTGTCCCCTGGTTATTCCTTCAGTTTCTCAAGGGAACTAGTCTCCAGTGACCCAGTAACAAATGCATCATCTTTAAAAGCAGCTTTTCCTGCAGCAAGGTAGTTAATACTTCCTTACGTGCCTCCTAGGTAAGTCGTGACAGGGATCATTAGAATATAGATTTCAGAACAATGTTCTTGTTATTTCATTGCCTGCAATAATGGTCCAATTGGTCAATAATTTATTTGCAAGGCAACCATGCATAATGTTCTACCAACAGATGTTCTTCAGTGCAAGATGCTTTGAACCAGGAAAACAAAGAGGAATCACATTTATAACTGGTTTTAGTATGGCTCAATATGATATACTCCAGGTTTAATTGTATCTGGGTTCACCTCTGGAACTTATTTTTAACACCAGGGCTCAATCCTAGAAAATATGTTGTTATAAGAATAGAGTGGCTGTGAGCATGTACACAATAATTGAGTATGTAGCTGTGAGCATATCTTATTCACAGACAGAATAGCCAAACTCAGCATTTAAAGGCACTTTTCAGGTGCACTATAGCCATGTTCCATGTTGAGAAAATAATTGCTAAAGCCATTTTTATATGTGAGATCTGTTGTGTTAAAACAATGAAACTCTACACTCTTCTGTGGCAAGTCCAATTCAAAAAATAATAACAAGTGATGAAAAATAGCTAAAGCAAAAGTCACAAGTGCTTTTTAGAAAGCTAGTACCAGAATCAATTGAGACAGATTTGAAAGTAGTGTGATAATTGGTATAGACAAATAGTTAATTTAATATTGTCATCTTTGGTCAAATGGGTTTTACATGTGTTTAAAACACTTAACCAAGCAAAATCTTTCTGACTTGGGCTAATAGTAGGTACAATTGCCTCTCTTTCATTCTTCTTACAAAATTCTGTGAAGACTATAATCTTATCCACCTTCAGCCTTAGATTTTAAATGTTGTTAAAATCAATCACTTGGTTTGTAAATCTGATAGCCGGGGCCATGACCAGACAATGCAGATCTTTCTACAAACCCAAGAAAAGTCATGTTTGCAGAAAAATCTAAAATCTAAAAAAAAAGGGGGGGTTGTTATTGTTCAACAGCAGCCACCCAGTGTGGTGTACTGGCTAGAGTTTCAGACTGTGATCTGAGATACCCAGGTTCAAATCCTCAGTATGCTGGGGAAGCTCACTGGGCCAGTCACAGACTCTCAACCTAACCTTACTAGTGCTCAGCGTTTCCTAGAATGGCATGGTTACTTCCTCATACATTTTTATTCCCATGGTCCTCAAAATGTTGAAAGGCAATTTATCATTCAGCAGGACTAACTCCAAATGTTGGTTTAACACATAAAGCACAGAAAGCCAACAGGAGATGAAAAGTCTCTGGTTTGGGATGGCTCATCTCAAAGAGATGAATGGGCAGAATGGATTAGAATTGTCCACTGAGACTGTGGCTAATGATAAGGACTACCTGGCAAGGTAATGGATTAGAATTGTCCACTGAGACTGTGGCTAATGATAAGGACTACCTGGCAAGGTCATGAGGCAGCAAGAGGAAGGTTGTGGGCTTAACATGCATGGGAAACTATGGATGTTTATATACAAATGCTAGAAGTGTCTGAGGTAAAATCAGGGAGTTGGAATTCTTGGTGTTGGGGAGGATATAGGCATTGTGGGTATTTCAGAAACTTGATGGGATGAGGAAAATCAGTGGGATACGGTGATTCCTGGTTATAAATTATATCAGAAGGATGGGGGGGAAGGGTTGGAGTGGGGTGGCTCTGTATGTCACAGAGGGTATACAGTCCAGTAAGACTGAGAGGGTAAGAGAATTGGATTCATTTCTGGAAATGCTATGGGTTGAAATAGTGCGCCCAAAAGGAAGCTTAACACTGGGAGTTTATCACCCAACAGATCAAAAGTTAGAGGAGGATTATAAAATGATGAATGAATTAAAGATAGCAGCTAGATTAAATAACTGTGGAAGAAGAAGAAGAAGAAGAGGAGGAGGAGGAGGAGGAGGAGGAGGAGATTGGATTTATACCTTGCCCTTCACTCAGAGTCTCAGAGCAGCTTACAAACTCCTTTCCCTTCCCCTCCCCACAACTGTGAGGTAGGTGGGGCTGAGAGAGCTCTCCCAAGGACAGCTCTTGTCAGAACTATGGCTTGCCCAAGGTCATCCAGCAGCTGCAAGTGGAGGAATGGGGAATCAAACCCAGTTCTCCCAGATTACAGTGGGGAATCAAACCTGGTTCTTCCAGGTTAGAGTCTGCACACTTAACCATTACACCAAACTGTCTGGACCACATCAAACTAGGTGATTTTAACTACCCACACATTGATTAGGTTAGGGTTCAAGTCAGGAAAAAGAGATTGAGTTTCTAGATACTCTTAATGACTGCTGTGGAGCAGAAGGTCACAGAATCTACCCGGGGAGAGTCAATACTGGATTTGGTCCTGAGTAATGCCCAAGACCTGATAAGAGATGTAGAAGTGATTGCAGGGCTTGGGAACAGTGACCATAATGTTATTGAGTCAACATTTGTATAAATAGGGAGTTGCCCAGAAAGACCAACAAAACCACTTTTGACTTTAAAAGGGGTAACTTCTCTGAAATGAGGGGACATGTGAGGAGGAAACTGAAAGGAAAAGTAGAAAGGGTCAATACCATTGGGGAAGCTAGGGAACTATTTAAAACTACAATCCAAGAAGCTCAGAAAAAATATATACTGCAGGTTAGGAAAGGCACACATAGGTATAGAAAGAAGCCATTTTGCTCCTCTTCATAAGACTGTAGAGTGTCTGTGCTCTATGAGCTTTTTTCTGAAAGCAAACTAAATACAATTAATTGACATGCTTATTGTAATCAATTTCAAAATATTGGGGCCTTTAGAGATGCTTTAGAACCTATAGAAGCTTGCATAATTTTATCAACAGCGTAATTTCAAAGTTTATAGAAGCATGAGGATTATTTTAAAAAGGACCATAACTTGTCTATGTTCTCTCCTCCCTCCACCCTTTGGGATTTTCTGTCCACTGTATCTTTGGCATTTTTCCTTTGACCCATATCTGCAATTCTTCCAATGTTACATTGGAAATCAAAGACTTCTTTTAAAAACCTGGATTGCAGCATTAATACAAGATGTCTTTTTATCTGGTGTCTAACCTTTCATAGCCCTCCTCCCTTCTAGGGATGTTTTCTTGAAACTAAAATTTATTTTCAGCTTCTTTCATGGCATCCAAAATCTGTAATGTGCAACATTTGCAGACCAACGGGGCTCTTGCAAAAACAGGTGCATTATCTATTCAGAGGTCTGCTTGCCAATTTCAGCTTTTAATTATGGCTGTCTTTAAACAATGTTTTCTGTAACTAGAGACCCCTTTGAAAAGTCTCAGTGAACATAAGAACATAAGAGAAGCCAATGTTGAATCAGGCCAATGGCCCATCTACTTCAACAGTCTGTCACACAGTGGCCAAAAATACCAAGTGCCATCAGGAGGTCCAGCAGTGGGGACAGGACATGAGAAGCCCTCCCACTGCTGACCCCCCCAGCACCAAGAATAGAGTGCATCACCTGCCCCAGACTAAGAGTTCCTATCAATACCTTGTGGCTAATAGCCAGTGATGGACTTCTGCTCCATATGTTTATCTAATTCCCTCTTAAAGCTATCCATGCTTGTAGCTGCCGCCACCTTCCACCTTCACTCTTCCTTTTATCTGTTCTAACCCGATTCCTCAGCAATTTCATTGAGGTGGGCACTCAATGAAATTGTTGAGCAGTCAGGTTAGAACAGATAAAAGCAAATACTTCATCCAAAGAGTGATTAACACATGGAACTCACTGCCACAGGAAGTGGCAGCAGCTACAAGCATGGATAGCTTTAAGAGGGAATTAGATAAATATATGGACCTCTATATGGACCTGTGCTCCATATAGAATCATAGAATGTTAGAGTTGCAAGGGACCTTGCAGGTCATCTAGTCCAACCCCCTGCACTCTGCAGGAGCATAGCCCTACATACATACAACAGACCATAGGATGGTGCTGCAGGAGTCAGCATGAAGGTGAGAACACTATTAATGAGGACTTTCTGTCCCTTCATTACAGAACACCCTAACAACTGGATATGGTATTCATGCTATCTATATGTGCCTTTAATTATAAAGACGTGTTGATATGGTAGAGTTTTTCAGTGCAACACTATGCAGAGCTACTCAATTAATTGCACAGCATTCCACTACCAATTCTTTACTCTAAGTCTTTGGAAGCTGTTCTTCAGGGGTTTTTTTGGGGGAAGGGTTTAACTGCTCTTACAAATGTTTGTTCTGTATTTTGCTGCTTTTAGTGCTTGTGTACTTATATTACTGTTGATTGCATTTATTGATATGTTATGGGTTTTAATACACTGTTATTACATGTTAAGGCATTTCAGGTGCCCAGTCTCTTTAAAGTAGAGCTGCTTCCCAAATTTTGTTCGATCAACTTTTTCCAGTCCACTTTGTTGCAAGGACTGAATGGAATGCTTCAGCTGTCCACTTTTATTCAATTGCTGTGTTGAGTATGTAGCTTGTGGACACACTGATTTTGGGGTTCCTTACACTTTCCATAGGGCTGCAGTGGCTTAGAGGTTAAGACGCTGAGCTGCAGACTGGAAGGTCTGTAGTTTGGCAGTTTGAGACCCTAGTGCTGCATGATGGAGTGAACTCCCATCTCTGGCCCCAACCCCTGCCAACCTAGCAGTTCAAAAGTAAGAAATTGCAAGTAGATAAATAGGTACCATTTCAGTGGGAAGGTAACAGCGTTCCGTGTGCCTCGGCATTTAGCCATGCCAGCCACATGATCATGGAAACATCTTTGGACAGTGCTTCTCTTATACCTTGCAATAGAACCTCTGTGTTTACATTTGTTTCAATCACCTAGAATCTACTTTAGGGGTACTCATTATTTACTCCTTACATTTTCTGTTTGAAAGCCAAATCTGATGGTTTGTTGCGGGAGTTGTATGAATGAGGGTTCCCCCCTTTTTTTGTTTGTGGTTGTTGGGGAGTGGTTGCTCTAAAAATCAAATGGCATTGAGGCTGTGACAAAGGGAAAATAAGGAGTTAAGCTTTTCTACCTGCACTATTTTCCTGACATGAAGTGAAGAGGGGAGGCTGGTTTTTAGGGTTTTTTTCCATCAGTGAAGTAAGCAGGTGTGATGGACTGCATTTTTAAAAGCTCAGAAGTGCTGTGTAAACAAACCAACCATTGTGAAGGTGGGACAGCCAGAACTGTTACAAGGTGGGACAGCCGGAGTTCTTCAGCAAAGATGAAAACACATTACTAGGGCAGCTCAGACAGTAAGAGGAAAGAAAAACAGAGGGAAAATCTTGCTTCTAAGGGAGGGAAGTAGATGGGGCCATCATAACAGGTTTTTACAGGTTTTCTTCAGGAGGTATATGTTTGCTTCAACTGAGCAAATGCCAACTCTGTGGAGCCATTTCACAACAGGAAAATGGTCTAGGGTGAATGTTTAACCCCATTCTTCCTCCACGTAACATTTTTAAAATGAAATAAATAGTGAAGACTTCATTCACACAGGCAACACATTAATTTTTTTTTTCTCCACCCATGTCATGGTTACATTTTGTCAGATCATAGGCAATGGAATACTCTCTTTTCCTTTTTTTCTACCTATAGATTATTATGGATGAATAAATGATAAAATAAATAATGTGGCATATTAAAAAGTACACCACAGATGTAATATAGTTGTCATATTTTTCTATTTTCTTCCATATAAAGAAATGTTCCTATATATATGAACAACATTACTATAAAGGATAGCTTTAATTAAAATGAACATACTGCCAAGAATCCTATTTCTTTTCCAAACAATACCGTTATTGCAAAATAAAGGGTTTTTTTGATGAATTAGACAAGCTCATAAAGCCGTTTATTTGGCAATATAAAAAACCAAGAATAAAGTGGAAAAATATGCAAGATAGCAAAGAAAATGGGGGTTTGAGTCTTTCTAACTGGTACATTTACTATCAATCAGTAGCGTTGGTTTGGATAAGGGAATGGCTAAACCTGGAAAATGAAAGAATATTGACTCTTGAAGGTCACGATCTACATATGGGTTGGCATGCGTACATATGGGCCCAGGACAGACTGGCAATTTGCCCCGGTAGCCAGTCGCGGCAAAAAAAACCCGGATTAAACAATACCGGGTTTTCCCATCCACACAGCGGGGTCCGCTGCTGGAAAATATGGGACAGAGGTGCACGGGAGCGTTCAGACTGCCGCGCCGGAGGCGTGCTATATTCACCATTTTCCCATTAATTCGGCTGTGGGCATTATGTGCGCATGAGCGCTCATGTGCATAAGCGCATTTTGCCGATTTTTTTTTTTGCCCTGCAACGCCGGCACCGCATTGGGCAGTGGAGTGGAGCGCAGCCAATCACACCGCTGCTGCCTCATGCCCAATGCGGGTTGCTCCCAGCTTTTCGGCTGCACGTTCAGACTCCCTGGAAGCGGAGAAACGCGCGACGAACGCAGGCTTTCAAGATTTGCAAAGGCTTTTATCAGGGTTTTTTTTTAATCCGGCAGTGAAGCGCAAGAGCACCGGTAGGCTACGGGTGGGGGACGCCAGGCAGATGTGCCTGTGTGAACGTTCCATTTACTCCGGTATTGAATCGTTGTCAGCCCGGGTCCCATCCCGGGGCAAATTGCCAGTCTGTCCTCGGCCATGGTACGGGAAAGACGAAATTTATAATAATTTTGGAAGGCATCTGTTGAGAGGAGCGTTAAATAAAATATGGAGTTCTGTAAGAGATAAATTTTATAAAAAAAAACCCAAGATGGGTATCACCCTTGGAGGCCTTTATCAATCCAGTCTTAATAACACCGCAGAAAAAAGAGAGTTACCAAAAGTTGCTAAACCAGTTAGGTAAGTTAAAAGCAGAAGACAAACTAAGACAAGAAAATAAATTTTCTTGGTGGGAACATATAATGTTAAAGGACAGATTTGGCAAGGATATGCTAAGAGGTTTTGAGGATCAAAACAACCAAATAGACAAAATCTCGTCAAGTGATAAGCTTATTCAAAAACTATACAAATTTTTGTTAGAGGACTACCAAAGGGACGAGATAGTCAAAAATACAATGATTAATTGGATGAAAGATATAGGAACAAATATAGAGTTAGATCAATGGGATTTGATGTGGAAGTCTGTGAAAAATATGACATCAATCGCATATAAAGAGAACGTCTATAAGATGTTTTATCGGTGGCACTGGTCACCAGACAAGATATCGAAATGTGTTAAAAACTATTCAAACCAATGTTGGAAGTGTAAAGCCAATATGGGAACATTCTACCATATGTGGTGGAAATGCACTAAAACACAAAAATATTGGAAGATGGTATTGGTGATCTTGCGAGAAATCATAGACAAAGAACTTGTATTAAAACCAGATACTTTTTTATTAAATATAATACCGAAGGCATACAAATCCAATGATAGATATTTGTTATCTTATATAATTTCAGCTGCGCGTATTCTGTGGGCAAGAGATTGAAAATCCGATACTATACCCTCTAAGGAGGAATTAATTTGTAAAATTTTAGATCTCTCCCAAATGGACAATTTAAGTTTAAGACTGCAAAATCGAGATTTGAAAGTACATGTAAATAGATGGTCTAAACTTTATAGTTGGATAGAAAAATGTACTGAGACGTAAAGACTCTGTAAATATATGGAAATGATTTTGTAAAGAATACATGTTTGTTGGTATTGAAAAACCCTAAAATAAATTAAAAAAACAACAACATTACTATATACATTTTTTTAAAAAAAAAAATCTTTGAGAGGGTGTAAAAAAAAAGATTTTAGAGTAACAAGTCAATCCTATACGTGCATACTCAGAATAATGCCAATGAGAGTTACTCCTAAATGTAGTAGCATAGGAGTATGTGCTTAGCAGGGAATAAAACCCACTGAATATTATATTACTTAATATGCATGCATATTAAGAAAAGATTTTAAGAGAAATGCTTGAAAAGCAGGGAGGAAAATTAGAAAAGGAAATACATTCTTTTTCATTTAAAGTAATAGAAACAATGTTTCCTGTGTATTACTTTTGTCCAGTTGCCAGTGGCCTGCCTCATTGCTGGGGAAATTTAGCTATGTGGCAGGGGAGGCCAGAGTGGTACCAGGGACCACACATCTGTTTATACCAATGTCCAGTACAATAGGAAGACTCCAGATTTAAAGAGTGAATTAAAATAGTTTTTATTGGAGAACTTTCCTAATTACATGCACGCTAAGCATTCAAAGAGAGCAAGCAATACAGAACTAAGAAAGCAGAGGTGATTGATAGCAAATAGAGGGGTCAATTATGGGATAATACTACCTATCCAGATGTGCAGATGTCCTTGAAGAGAATATTGCCAACGGCCAACTTTATGTGCTATGGGAAGGCCCAAAGAAGAGACTCTGGGGGTGTACTCAAAGTATAGGCACCGTCCTCATGGCAAATCTTGATGGCCATGTGCGTGGATGGATACATTTGAATACAATAGAGACCAATGGGAAGCCTTGAGGGGCTTATCCCACGTGAAGACAAACGATTACCTGGACCAGTTAAGGGTCCCTGGGAGTACAGTGTCAGAAGGGGCAAGCCCAGGGTGGGGGCATGGTAGCTGAGCTTCCAGCTGGCTGCATCCCTTCCATTCTCCTGCTATTCCTGCAGAAAATTAATGATTTGCTCTCAGAAAACAAAGCCAATTTTGATCAATGCCAGATATGGGAAGGACCAGAGGGAAGAAAGGAACCAAAAACCCTCCATATAGACCCCCTAGAAAGACTAACATTAACTTAGAAAACTTCAAAGACTCAGACTTACTCTGTTAGAAGAAATGGTGGCCAGGAGGGAGTAACCCCGACCAAAGCTATCAGACTGAGATACTGCATGCCCTAACAGAGATAAAGAATGAAATTAAGAATGAAATAAAGTCCCTGAGTGGAGATGTTGGACAACTAAAAAAGAATTTGGACTGCTCAAACAATTGAACTAATAAATAAGAAATTGGATGAACTTACCACAGCGTTGAAATCGACTGAGAAGAAAGCTGAACTAGCATACCAGATGGCGGAAAAGACTGCAGACAATTTGAAAGACTGTAAGGATTTCAAGGCTTGGGCCAAAAATAAGATTTTACTTCAGGAGACTAAATTGCGAGAAAAGAAGGCCAAACTCCAGGGAGTATCTGCAAATTTTGGTAGTATAGAAAACCTTACTGCAGCTTTAAATAAATGGAGTCAGATTCTTTTCTCCACAGGAGAAGCAGAGCCTTCTGAAGAGATCACCATCTCTGCCCTTCGGCTAAATATTTCCAAAAGGGCTCCCGAAAATGTTTCCCCAGACATTGTCAATGAATTCAAACATGTACAGATGAAGAATAAACTGTTCAAAATTGCAAGGGATAAACAGGGCCTGTGCCTTGAAGATACAATTGTGTTTTTGTTCGCTGACATTCCAGCTGAAGTAATTAACGTGAGAAGATGACTGAACAGCTGCCAGGACTACTGTAAGATCAACCATTTAGAACGAAATTATGAGAGATCAAAAATCTTAGTTTTCTCAAAATACAGGAAGCAATTCACATGGAGGATAAGCTTGAACAAATAAGACACTTCAAGTATTTAGGTCTTCACTCTCATGCCACCACGACTTTGACTTTTCAGCACAGGATAGCAATTAACAACCTTAAGGCAAATATCAATGCCCTTTTATGGTTTTACTTTTCAGAGAGAAGGAACCAATTTGTGTCACCTGTGTTAGAAGTATTTAATATAAAAATAGAGCTCCAACTCCTCTATGGAGTCCCTGTTTGGATTGAGGCAGCTAATAAGACAATTGAGCAGGGGACTTCAAGCTTTTTGCAGAAGGTACCAAATGTCCTACCTTGTGCCCCGAATGAAGCCCTCTGTTTGGAATGTGTTCCAAGCCTTTTGTCTACGAGAGTGTGGCTTATAACCTTCAAATATTAGGCCAGATTGCACTTTGACCCCTCCAGTTATAGCTACCAGATGTTAACTGAGACTGAGGGTTCACTATAGGAAAAAAACTGAGTTCCTTGAATATCTCTCTTGAATCTATGCTGATGCTCTTGGAAATGGAGGTGTTTCACAAAATAAGGAGTAGATTACTGGAGACAGAGTTGTGGAACTTGTACAATGCAGCTAATAAGACTTGTTCTCCACTGAACCATGGGATATTTCCCATTGTAGGACACTTGCTCAGTTATTTTTTTCAACTGCAGTCTCCAGAATTGCACAGAATTTTTACACTGGCCAGGCTTAATGTTTTACCCTCGGCAACTTTATTCAGAAGATTCCAGGGTATCCCCTTTGCCAATAGACTTTGCTCTTGTACATATGAAACTGTTGAAACAGTGTACCACGTGCTGTTTGAATGTTGTTATTATTCTGGTATTAGGCAACATATTTTATCACCAATCTTGGGTAATGTTTCAAACTTTCCTCAGCCGAATAAACTATTATTCTTTTTAAATAGCACAGAGGAAAACATAATTGAACTCGTGGCAAAGTTTTTACTGACTGCTGCTTCTACACGTAGTAAAATTCTGTAAGTGCTCAACGCAGGGTATCTTTTAACAGAAATTGTATTTTATGTCATTTTGAATTTTATTTCTGTCAGACCCTTGAGTTAATCTGCTCTCAGTCCAATAGTCTTTTACAAAAGTTTTATTAGAAACAGAGATTTGGATGTGCACAAGAGAGAGCTCTTGTTCAAACTAAAGAACAGATCAAGGGTTAAGTATTGTATAGGCAATAGGTCAGTATCCCACAATGCCTTCACTCTCTTCTCCACTTTCACTCCCCCCCTTCATACTACCCAGCACTATAAAAGTTTATTATCCAGCAACCTATGTTTCTCCAAGGATGAAAGGCTCCTGGCTGGCCGCACATCTTGGGGCTCATTCTCATGGGAAAGTTGTTGCAAGCAAAACTAACCTACCCCTTCACACATACACACAGATATATTAGCATTCACACCTGCTCTTCCCATCCCTAGGAATTTTATGGCAGAGAGGGCTAGCAAGGGATGAGACCAAATAGTCGTGGTGGCTTGGAAGTTAAAGGAAACTACAAAGGAAACAACCAAAATCTGTATCACCATGACAATCAACAGAGCCTGATTCTGACAATTTCCCAGATACCATGTTTTTATTTCTGTGAAATGCCAATAAAGGAATTCTGTGTGACTGAGAGATACAGCAAAAGCCTTATGAGACAAAGTACAGATGGCTTCCACTAGGCTATCTAGTGGTCAGTTTGGAGAATAAAACTTTTACTGCTTAGAATGAAGTTACAGGCAAGAAATTATTGGACACAGTAATTAAACAAATGGGTAGAAGCATTCAAACCAGGAAAATAGGTATTGCTGAAGAGTTGTAGAGAGCAACCAATAGGAGGAAAAGTAGAGTGATTTATAGTTAGCAGATATGTTAAGTGGAAATTATAATAAAGCTCTCCCTCATGGATCACTGCCTTGTCGTGGCGAGGGGGCTTGTGTGGTTCGATGAGGCTGTGGGCTATGCCGTGGAGGGCCACCCAGGACGGACAGGCCACAGCAGAGAACTCAGACCAAGCGTGATCCCCTGGAGAAGGAAATGACAACCCACTCCAGTATCTTTGCCAAGAAAACCCCATGGACAGTAACAAAAGGCTAAAAGATATGACGCCGGAAGATGAGCCCCTCAGGTCGGAAGGTGTCCAATATGCTACTGGGGAAGAGCAGAGGGCAAGTACGAGTAACCCCAGAAAGAGTGAAGCGGCTGGGCCAAAGCCGAAAGGACGCTCAGTTGTGGATGTGTCTGACGGTGAAAGGAAAGTCCGATGCTGCAAAGAACAATACTGCATAGGAACCTGGAATGTAAGATCTATGAATCAAGGTAAGCTTGACGTGGTCAAAAATGAGATGGCAAGAATGAACATTGACATCTTGGGAATCAGTGAATTAAAGTGGACAGGAATGGGCGAATTTAACTCAGAAGACCATTATATCTACTACTGTGGCCAGGAATCCCGTAGAAAAAATGGTGTGGCCTTTATAGTCAATAAGAGAGTGAGAAAGGCAGTATTGGGATACAATCTCAAAAATGATAGAATGATCTCGGTCCGAATCCAAGGCAAACCATTCAATATCACAGTAATCCAAGTCTATGCCCCAACCACTGCTGCAGAAGAGGCTGAAGTGGACCAGTTCTATGAAGACCTACAACAGCTCATAGAACTAACACCAAAAAATGATGTCCTCCTCATCATAGGGGACTGGAATGCTAAAGTAGGAAATCAAAAGGTAACCGGAATAACAGACAAGTTTGGCCTTGGAGAACAAAATGAAGCAGGGCAAAGGCTAACAGAGTTTTGTCAAGAGAACACGCTGGTCATAGCGAACACCCTTTTCCAACAACCTAAGAGGCGTCTCTACACATGGACATCACCAGATCGGCAACACCGAAATCAGATTGATTATATAATTTGCAGTCAAAGATGGAGAAGCTCTATCCAGTCAGTAAAAACAAGACCTGGAGCTGACTGTGGCTCAGATCATTGCAAAATTCAGACTTAAATTGAAGAAAGTTGGGAAAAACACAAGGCCATTCAGATTTGACCTAGATCGCATCCCCGATGAATATACAGTAGAGGTGAAGAATAGGTTTAAGGGACTAGATTTGATAGACAGAGTGCCTGAAGAACTATGGACAGAGGTCCGTGACATTGTAAAGGAGGCAGCAGTCACCGCCATCCCAAAGAAAAAGAAATGCAAAAAAGCAAAGTGGCTGTCTGATGAGGCTTTACACATAGCAGAGGAAAGAAGGAAAGCTAAAGGCAACGATGAAAAGGAAAAATTTGCCCAACTGAATGCAGATTTCCAGAGAACAGCAAGGAGAGATAAGGAGGCTTTCCTGAATGAACAATGCAAAGTAATAGAGGAAAACAATAGATTGGGAAGGAAGCGGCAGAGTACTGTTAGATTTTATGATGTTAGGGATTTATGTATATTTTATCGCATTGATTGTTTTACTGTTTTAAGGTTGTTTTCTGCCTTGAGCCGACTCCCGGCAAGGTAGGACATAAATTGAAAATAATAAATAAACACCTCACAGAGGCAGCTGACAAAATGTCAGAGGAGCCCGCGATGAGTATATCATCAAAAACAGAATGACTCCCAGGATACCCTTGGGGAGAGTATCCATAAGGCCCTGGAATATCTCAGATGCCAGACTAACACTGAACTGGAGTTGCTTGAACTTGAAGGCACCTCTATGGGTGACGATGGTCTGGGCTTCTGCAGTGGTGTCATCCACAGGCAGCTTCTGATAGGCCTGGGCTAGGTCAAGCTTCCCAAAGATCTTCAAGTCAGCAAGGAAGGTGAAGAGGTGGCTGGTGACAAGCACTGGATATGCATGCTGCTGAATAGCCTTATTAGTGTACATTTGTAGTCTGCAATATTCGTATGTCCCTGTTGAGCTTAATCAGGGTGATGACTGGTGCCTCCCAGCGAGCATGAGACATCGGCTCCAGAATGCCCTGAGCAATGAGGCAATCCAGTTCCTCATCAGTCTTGGGCTTGAGTGTGAAGGGGACCTGCCTGGCTTTCATTCAGATGGGCACGATGGATGGGTCAAGGTGCAATAAGACTGGGGGACTGCTGTAGTCCTGTTGACTGATGTGCTGAACTCCAGTCACCTGGCTACTAAGCAGGTCGAACCATGTGAGGCCAAGGAGGCTGGTGCGATGGCCCTCTGTGATGATCAGGTTGAGGAGACCATCGAAGTTCTTGTAGCTGGCACCCCAGACCAGAATGCAGTTCCCCTGGAAGTCAGTGACCAGCAGTCTGGTTGGTTCCAGGCAGGGCCCACTTCTGGGGCAGAGGCGCTTGAAGGTCTTGATGGAACTAATGGAGAGTGCCGAGCCAGAGTCGACGTCCATTTTGCAGGGGGACCCTTGGATTTCCACTGTCACATATATCTTCTCTCTGGTCGGCAGGCAGATGCTCTGGATCAGGTGGACCTCAGTGGTGTAGAGCTCTTTGTGGTAGATGGATTTATGGTGCTCTGGGTGTGCCCTGGGAAATTTTGCTGCAGCAGGCATGAGCGATGAGGCCACATTCACCTCAGGTCCAGCAAGTTGCATTCATGGGGCAGAGCTGGTGGAGCCTGGCAGCTAGAGCGCTTCTGGGCATTGCGATGGACCTGTTGCACTTCCTCCTCCTCTGAGTCTTTGGAGGCATCTTCATAGTGGATGGCCTTGGCCCTGGGGGTTGTAGTTGGGCTACAGGAGGTGCAAATTTCTCAGGTGATACCCTCAGCCTTTTTGAAAGCCAGGACCTCTTTGATGGCAGCTTGGAATGTCAGCTCTTCCTTCATGAAGATTTTCCACTGCATTCTCTCATCTTGAAGGCCGCAGACAAACTGGTTCAGGAGCATTTCCTGTATTTCTCGGAACTCACAGTGGCGGGCAAGATGGCAAAGTGCTGCCATGTATGTGGACATGGACTCCCTGGCCACCTGATCCCATTTGTAGAAGGTGTGGTGGCGAGCAATGCAGCATGGCTGTGGTGAAAAATGGTTCTTTAGAAGAGTCATAATGTCCTTGTATGAAGTGTCCTGGAGTTCAGCTGGCACCATGAGATTCTGGGCGATCTCAAAGGTTGTGGAGCCACAGATGCTGAACAGGCTTGCCCACTTGAGTGATTTTGTTTGCCTTGAGGAAGAACTCAAGGCGGTCAGCATAGGTGTCCCATAGTTCTGGGGATGTAGAGTCGCATTCTTCAAGGCAGCCTTGAGTGGCCATGTTTCTTCGTTCATGAAGCAGCTTGTAAAAGCTTGCAGCAGCGCTTTTCATCCAGGGCAATGGTTCCCCAGAGGTGAATCAGCTTCTTTGGCCTCTAGCCATGCTAGAAAGATCCCATCCTCATCGCCAGTGTTAAATAGTGGATTTAACATGGCAGAGGCAAAGGCAGAGTGATTTCAGCAAGCAGCAGTTTATTGCATCTCAACAGGAATACTTTACAAGCAACTGCCCTAATTGTATATCCAGACTGACCTCTGGTTCAGACCTAAGTCTGACCTCTGGTTCAGGTCAGAAGTGGGGTCCCCCATTATTTAGGGCTACTTGTGAATAAATCTGGATACCTGAGACCACTCATTTCTTAAATTCTTTGCCAGATAGATAGCCAAAACAATAACACTAAAATAAAAATGTACATACAATGCAGAATAATAAAAACCAAATCCAATTAAGCATCATATTTAAGCATTTTAAATATGGCACAACAATACCTTATTATTTATCTCTTAGCATATATTTAAGATCTGAAGAAAACTAAAAATATGTTCATGCTTTTCTTGCTTTTCTTGCTTTAATAATGAATTAACAGAAACAGAGTAGAGGAAAGACTAAAACATTTTTTTGTTTTTTTCAGAAGTTGATATTCATGCTGAATTTTACCGGCTAGGGTATTTGAAAGAGTAGGTAAATCATTGTCTAGGGTGCACTTATTATTTAGCTGCCAATGAGCCACATAAAATTAACAAAACACAAAAGAATAAAAACATGCTGGAAAATCAGAAAAAAATGGAAAATAAAAAGGAGCTTTCTGAAGATATGTATCAGTTACAGATTGATTAAGTATCCAGAGTGGGGTATTTATGAAATTGTTTATTCTCTTTCTTCAGGTTTCTAAGAAGAGGAAGAGAAAAAACATTTGTTAAAACAATTTCTTTACAGTTGTTCCTGCTGTTCCTTCTTCTCCCTGATTCAGCTACCACTGATCTCGAGTCAAAGACAAGAAACTCAAATGAAATGGCCAAGGGGAACCATACTTTGCTTACTGAGTTCATTCTCTTTGGTTTCACAGATCGACAAGACATAAAGGCTGGCCTCTTTGTGCTCTTCCTAGCCATCTATATTGTCACACTGGTGGGGAACATTGGCATCTTTGTGCTAATCTGGATCAGTCCCTGTCTTAACACTCCAATGTACTTTTTCCTCAATAACCTGGCCTTCCTAGATCTTAGTTATTCTTCTGCCATTACTCCCAAAATGCTGGCCAATTTCTTAGCTGAAAGGAAGACTATATCAATCACAGGCTGTATTGCACAAATGTATTTGTTTGCTTGCTTTGCAGATGCAGAATGCCTCTTGCTGGCTGCCATGGCCTATGACCGTTACATGGCCATTTGTAATCCACTGCTCTATCCTGTTCTCATGTCCCGCAAGCTCTGCATCTGCCTAGTAGCAGGTTCCTATCTCACAGGCAGCATGAGCTCACTAGTGCATATTTGCTTTACGTTCCATCTTTCCTTCTGCAGTTCTAATGTCATCAATCATTTCTTCTGCGACATCCCTCCATTATTAGCTCTCTCCTGCTCCAACACGCATATAAATGAAATACTTCTCTTTGCTCTATGTGGCTCTATACAACTGAGCACCTTCTTGGTCATCCTTGTCTCTTATTTTTGTATCCTTTGCACAATCCTGAGAATACAGTCTTCTGAAGGCCGCCACAAAGCCTTTTCAACTTGCACCTCCCACTTGACAGCTGTTGCCCTTTTCTATGGCACCCTTCTTTTCATGTATTTACGTCCCAGTTCGAGTTATGACCTGGACACAGACAAAATAATCTCTGTGTTTTATACTGTTGTATTTCCCATGGTGAACCCTTTAATCTATAGTCTGAGAAATAAAGATGTAAAGGATGCCTTGAAGAAGACTTTGGAGAGAAATCTGTGCAGCTGTTAGTGATGCTATGGTGAAATTCATAGAGGAAAAGAGAAGCAGTTTCACAATGCATTAGTTTTCTCTTGTGTGTTTGTAAGTTGTTGGCCATCTTCATCTTGCTTAGTGACTGAGTGCCAAAAGTCACCTTTCTATATGATTTTGTTCTATTGTACTGGGTTGTTTTGATGAATGAATGGCATTTGTCTTTGGTAAATTCATTCAGTGCCGCAACATAATTCCAAATAGTCCAACTACTTGTCCTGAGGTACATCCTCCTGGTAACTTCTAGTCAGTGAACATGCATAACATGCTATCATCTTGCTCAGATTTGTGTGTGCGTATAAAGTGCCGTCAAGTAACAGCCAATTTATGGCAAGCCCAGCAAAGGGCTTTCAACAGGTGAGAAGCAGAGGTGGTTTGCCACTGCCTTCCTCTTCCTAGTCTTCCTTGGTGGTGTCCCTTTCAGGTACTGACTCTGCTTAGCTTCTGAAATGGAACATATTGGCTGTCTGAAATTCCACTATGTCAGCGAGAAACTTTGTGAGCCACCTCATTCCTGATCAACAGCAGCACATTCACTATGAAGTGGCTCACAAAGTTTCTCGCTGACATAGTGGAACTCATTATAGATGCAGTTAAAGCCTGGAAAACCAAAATATCTGGCAGAAAGTTAGTCCTATTTCCCTTCTGAGCTCCTGTTATAAACTCCTTGAGAGGCTAATCCTGAACAAAATCAGTGACAGAATTAACAAACATGTCCCTATAGAGTAGGCAGGATTTAGACCCTGTTGTAGTTGTGAAGATCAGGCTCTCAGCTTAAAAATTTTAATTGAAGCAGGGTATCAGAAGTGTCTTAAGACATCAGCAGTTTTTGTTGACACTTATGACACAGTCTGGAGGGGTGGCCTGCTGTAGAAGTTTGTACAGGTTTTCCCCCACAGAATATTATTTCAATTCCTAAATAACATGCTGAGAGATAGAACTTTCCAAGTTATTATGTGTCAGTCAATTAGCAAGCAGAAGAAACTGAATAATGGCCTACCTTAAGGCTCAGTCCTTGCTCCAGTGCTTTTCATTCTATAAATTTCTGATGTTCCCGAGACAATATCTAGGAAGTTTGCTTATGGTGATGACATGATTGCAGTTAGGCACAAATCGATAGAAAGGAATAAAGAAATACTGACTAGGGACCTCAAAATTTTGGCTGACTACTACTGTAAACAGCAGCTCATCCCAAGTACAGGAAAAACAGAATGCTCCTGTTTCCATTTCCATAACAATCTTGCCAACTGAATGACTATCTTAATGGCACCTGACTTACACACAGCCATACACCTGTCATTACCCTGGACAGGACCTTGAGCTATAAACACCATCTTACCAATGTAGCAGCGAAAATATGCATGCAAAACAACATTCTTCAAAATTATATGGTACAACTTGGGGTGCATCTGCTACAACACTTAGATTCTCAACTTCAGGGTTGGTGTATATTACAGCAGAATATAGTGCTTCAGTGTGGCTCAGCAGTCCCCATGTCTTCAAACAGATGCCCAGCTCAAGACAATGAATATTATCAGCAGATGTATTAGAAGATGAAGAAGAGATTGGATTTCTACCCCACCCTTCACTACCCAAAGGAGTCTCAGAGCGGCTTACAAACTCCCTTCCCTTCCCCTCCCCACAACAGACACCCTGTGAGGTAGGTGGGATTGAGAGAATGCTGACAAAAGTGCTCTTTTTCAAGAACAGTTCTGACAGAACTATGGCTTGCCCAAGGTCATCCAGCAGGTGCAAGTGGGGAAGTGGGGAATCAAACCCAGTTCTCCCAGATCAGAGTCCGTGCACTTAACCACTACACCAAACTGGCTATTAAACCCACTCCAACCTGTTGGCTACCTATTTTGTGCCACATTGCTCCCCCACATCTCTGAAGGCAAAATGCTCTCCTTCATGAATATAGAAAGATAATTGAAAACAGAGAGTTGCCCATATTTTGATTTGCTGTGATACTCTTTGTAATGTTACTTTTTCATGTTTTATATTTTTATATTATACAACGTCCTTAAAATATGTTTAACAAATGATATTTTATGCTTCTCACTTTCCCCTTTGCCCCATTTCATTTTGTACCCCCCTTAAATTGTAAAATAAAAAATATATTAAAAAAAGAAATGAAAACAGAGAGTTGCCCATCCACAAAGACATGGCTGACGTGGGCCTATCCAGACTACAGTCCTGACAACCCAGTAATAAGATCTGCACAAATCCTGCAATCACAAAATTTCATTCTAGGGAATAAATAGTTGCAAACATGGATGAAATTAATTCCATACAATATCCAAAACCCAACAAACGCCAACAAGAGGCCCGCAGGATTTGATTTGCCATGTAAAGTATGGAAGATGGCTAATAGAATAGGAACAGGCTTTGGCAATTGTGCAGACCTGTTGTTTAAATGGGGAAAAATCCTAGGACCTGATTGTGATTGTGGTGCAGCCCGCCAATCTAGTTTCAATCTGTCACAGGAATGTGAGCATGAGTGGATTGAAAATTTAGATATTAGTAATTAGGGGGATTGCCAGTCCGTCTGCATAACCATTGTATCTACTTGGTTACATATTTTATGTTATTATATACTTCCCATGTGTAATTCTGCCGTACAATAAATAATAATTTATTTTAACTTTCCCTCGTCTTTCTGTTAGGACCTGTTTGGTGGTGACTTGTAGGCTTTTTTTTTTTTGTGGTTATGAGTATGAGTCCTCGTTTGTCATAATTTACACCTGCTTTGTAAAAGGCACTTTTTTTTACCTTCCCTTAGAGGCTCAAGCCAAGGCTCCCCTCATTATATGTAACAGCATTTGAAACTATTCTATAACATACTATACCATGGATTATTTCATTAGGTATACAATGAATGGTATATTTTTTGGCAAGTAATAACTCCAGGCACATACTTGTAGCCCAGCTGCAGAAAATCCATCTGCCTATTCAGATTTCAGACTGTTTGGTTTGCATGACCATTCCTGTTATTATTTTTAATAGCTGGCTTCAGTTTTTTAAAAATCCTAAATTTCCAGCCGTCTGAAGAAATCAGTGTAACCTAAAAACGTATGTATGGCATTTTGAAGCTGTTTTGTTGTAATAAAAGCAAGGCGTTAGTTTATTATGGATTTTTATGACAACTTGATACCAATCTTCTAAAGACAAATACTGTCAGCTGGGCAGAGTATTAACCCTGTACCAGTTTGGTAGAGTAGTTGGCATGTCAAACTAGCACTGGTCAGACCTGGGCTTAAATTCCTACTCATTAATGAAGCTCACTTGATTATGTTGTTCTGTTTCAACCTAACCCCGCTAGGTTGTTGTAAGAAGAAAACAGAGCAGGGAAGAAGAATGTCTGCCACCCTGCACTCACTCAATGAAGGAAGTATGTGCAAAATGTGATATAAACATACCAGCATATATGAAACACCAGCAAAACTTGTTGGAAATATGCACACTTGTCTAGTATGCATTTATTCAGTTTTAACCATACAAAGGGCAAATTAGTTCTAAGGTGCTTTATCAGTTTTGTTTTAGTTTGAAAAGTTTGTATTCTTTGTAATTTTGTATTTCTGAAGTCTAGCCAAATAAATATATTCTGATTAGTTCTGGGATAAGGTGAACTTTTTACTGTGAAGTTTAAGCATGGGATAAGCATGAGATCCTTGTCAATAACCAGGCATTTAGTTTGGAAAAGAGACTAATTTGCCATTAGATAAATGTAACCTGTCAAGATACAGAAGATCGGCTCACTGGTAAATTGCAAACCCTGAGAACTGAAAGGACAATCAAACAAATGGCTGCAGCAACACCAAAAATCCCCTACAAAACACTTCAAATAAATTGAAACACTGAAAAAATATTCAATTGAGAAAGTCTTTTGCAGTCCTAAGGGCAGGGAGAGGTCACAGGGAGGGAAAAGAGGGAACACAGAAATATTCAGAAATCAGGTGAAATAAAACAGGCCACAGCTTTATTGGTTACTAGGTATAAGGCCCGTTGTGGAAATAAATACAATGGGCTCTAGAAAGAGGCTCTGGGAGAGTGCCCTGGCTTTGGGCACTCAGTGACAATTTGCTGTGGCAATCTCAGCAGGGTATAATGACAGAGTCCACCATTTTCTCCAGAGGAACTGATCTTTGCTATCTGAAGAGCAGTAGTAATTTTGAGTGATCTCCAGCCCACCCCCAAGATTGGTAACAGTGGTTCCCCAGGAGGGAGTGGCTGGTTTGGAGGGTGGAGTCTATGGCATTGTACCTGTCTGAGGTCCCACCCCTCCTCAACACTCACTCTCTCCAGGTTTGACCCCTCAAATCTCCAGGAATTTCCCAACCTGGAGTTGATAACCCTTATCTCCCTTCCAGCCAACCATCAACCTACCTTTAGTTTTCCATCTCCTCCCCCCTCCCTCCTAGAGAGCAGTTGTAATTTTGAGTGATCTCCAGCCCCCACCTGGAGATTGGCAACAATGGTTCCCCATCAGGGAATGGCTGGATTGGAGGGTGGAGTCTATGGCATCGTACCTGTCTGAGGTGCCACCCCTCCTCAAACCTCACCCTCTCCAGGCTCCATCCCTCAAATCTCCAGGAATTGCCCACCTGGAGTTGGCAACCTGATCAGGACTGGGTCCAATGAGTTTTCTCCCAAAGGCCAACATAGGTGTGGAAAGGGCCTTTTACTGACAGAGGAGAAAGTACAGGTGCCAACTGTGATTAGGGAAATACCTGGAGATTTGGGGGGGTGAATCCTGGGGAGGGCAGCATTTGGGGTGTGTGTGGAAGGACTCAGCAGGGTATAATACCATAGAGTCTACCCTCCAAAGCAACCATTTTCTCCCAGGGAACTGATCTCTGTCATCTGGAGGTCAATTGTAACAGTGGGAGATCTCCAGGTCCCACCTGGAGATTGGCAACCCTAGGCGAATGTCAGCCACACAGCGGGGAGTTGAAGAAAATGGTTTGATGGTTGCTGGCCCACCTCTTTAGCCAGCCAGCCATGCTGAAGCTAAGCAGGAGAAAGAGCCTTTTCCCATTTATTTTGACAGGAAAGTGTCCATTGGGGAGGGGGTTATGGGCGGGGGAGGGGTTATGCTGAAAATCCTTTGTTTTTTACTCACAGAACCAAGCTTGGCTGCCTACCAACAGCCACTGAAGGGACAGTCCCTCACAGGAGTCAAGAGAACTGTCTTCCTCAGGAGAGAGAGCTGGTCTGCCAGCAAATCTGTCTGAAGGGGGAGTGGGTGGGGAAGAGGAGCAGACCCAGCACCCAGCCAATGGCACGTGAGTACTCTTGAGTGGTGGCTGATGGGCCAATGGCTGAGGGAGGGCATTTTACAGCCAATGGGAGCACATGGAATCTTGCAAAACCAAAAGATATTTATAAGGAGAGATAGTCAATGGAGCCCTGGTGTAGCATAGGGCACAGATCCAAGCATTAGATGACCTGCTTGTCAACCAGTGAAAACCCTTCCCCAGCTTGTGTGCTGGGGGTAAACCTGGAGTAGCAAGCCAGTGGACCCACATGGGTGCAAGCCTCAGCATGGTTCCCTTGCCACCTGGGAGTGGACCTGGGTGACTGTCCCTGGGCTGGGCCTACTGCTTTAGGGCCTGATCCCCAAGGCCCTTTAAGAGGGTTCCCACCTGGGGGAGGTGGGCATGCAGGCACAGCCTTCCCCCTCAAATGGATCTGGCCTAATGCCTGAAACTGCCCTAAAGCTGTCACAAAAAATGAACAGGATGACAAACCAAACACAACAAATAATTACATGCAACAGGGGAGAAAGGGAGGGATTTCCTGAAGCCTGACTGAGCAGGAGGGCTCAGGCAGCTTGACAAGAAAGGGGAGGAGTGGATCATACTGAAGACTGAGCTTCCCAGGTCTGCTCCAGCCCCACCCCTGGAAGCTATCCATCTTGCTGGCAAGTGGCTAGCCTTATATAAAGTACTGAGACTGAAGCATAGTGTAATGATTTCAGCTCATACTTCACTTTGGAATTAGGAAAAACTTGAGATACAGTAGTCGGTCAGGGGCTGCTTCAAGTCAAGTCAGGCGACCAGCCAATATAAAACATTTCAAAAAAAAAAATTGAGGTAAAATACACGGTAGATACATAAAATTAGATAAATATATAAAACGGCATTAAGAGCAAAAGGGGGAGCAACACAGTGTATCATTAAGGCGGAAACAGGAGCAATACTACTTTATCATTAATTTGCTGTCTGAGGCACAAGCTTCCTCTTTTTAAGTGCCAGGAAGCAAAATTTTGCCACAGCTAAAGATATCCTCTCTTTCCGATCTTCCAACAAAAAGGTTAGAATCCTTGGTTCCACAAATTTCAAATGGAAATCCAGAGGTTTAAATGTAGGCAACAATGGGAAAATTAACAGTTGCCTCTCCATAGTGTAAAAATTACAATGTAACAGAATATGTGGGACCGACTCTATCTCAAGATCTGTACAGGGACAACATCTTTGGGAGATAGGCCAACACAAGAACATTCCTTGTAATAAATTAGAGGGTAAGGCATCAAAACGAGCTCTAGAAAAAGCCCATCTATAGCCATCATATATAATGTTAGAAAGATAAGGAGCAGGTGCAAAACCTGCTCAAGATTTTAAAACTCCATATCTCGAGGGTAGAAGCGCTTCTTCTGTCTGCGCCTCTATATCCATTAGACGTTGGGATACTACAGATTGGGACAGGGTAAAAGCCGGAACGGCCCGGAACGGCCCGGAACGGGCACTAAGCAAACAATAGTGCCACAAAAAACAGTGGCATGCATTACAGCCACTCCAGAACAATACTCCAGAAGTGAAAACACGGAACTCCCACCCTTTTATTAACCCGTTCCAGGCCAAAAAGCCTCCGGAATACCCCGGAACAGCCCGGAACGGGCACTAGACCAACAATAGTGCCACATAAAACAATGGCATGCATTACAGCCACTCTAGAACAATATTCCAGAAGTGAAAACACGGAACTCCCACCCTTTTATTAACCATTTCCAGGCCAAAAAGCCTCCGGAACACCCCGGAACGGGTACTAGACAGACAATAATGTCGCAAAAAACAGTGGCATGCATTACAGCCACTCCAGAACAATATTTCAGAACTGAAAACACGGAACTCCCACCCTTTTATTAACCCGTTCCAGGCCAAAAAGCTTCCGGAACACCCCGGAACGGTCCGGAACGGGCACTAGACAAACAATAGTGCCACAAAAAACAGTGGCATGCATTACAGCCACTCCAGAACAATACTCCAGAAGTGAAAACACAGAACTCCCACCCTTTTATTAACCCATTCCAGCCCAAATAGCCTCCGGAACACCCCGGAACGGGCACTAGACCAACAATAGTGCCACATAAAACAGTGGCATGCATTACAGCCACTCTAGAACAATATTCCAGAAGTGAAAACACGGAACTCCCACCCTTTTATTAACTCTTTCCAGGCCAAAAAGCTTCCGGAACACCCCGGAACGGGCACTAAACAGATAATAGTGTCGCAAAAAACAGTGGCATGCATTACAGCCACTCCAGAACAATATTCCAGAAGTGAAAACACGGAACTCCCACCCTTTTATTAACCCTTTCCAGGCCAAAAAGCCTCCGGAACACCCCGGAATGGTCCGGAACGGGCACTAAACAAACAATAGTGCCACAAAAAACAGTGGCATGCATTACAGCCACTCCAGAACAATATTCCAGAACTGAAAACACGGAACTCCCACCCTTTTATTAACCATTTCCAGGCCAAAAAGCCTCCGGAACACCCCGGAACGGTCTGGAACGGGCACTAAACAAACAGTAGTGCCACAAAAAAACAGTGGCATGCATTACAGCCACTCCAGAACAATATTCCAGAACTGAAAACATGGAACTCCCACTCTTTTATTAACCCTTTCCAGGCCAAAAAGTTTCCGGAACACCCCGGAACGGGTACTAGACAGACAATAATGTCGCAAAAAACAGTGGCATGCATTACAGCCACTCCAGAACAATACTCCAGAAGTGAAAACACGGAACTCCCACCCTTTTATTAACCATTTCCAGGCCAAAAAGCCTCCGGAACACCCCGGAACGGTCTGGAACGGGCACTAAACAAACAGTAGTGCCACAAAAAACAGTGGCATGCATTACAGCCACTCCAGAACAATATTCCAGAACTGAAAACACGGAACTCCCACCCTTTTATTAACCCGTTCCAGGCCAAAAAGCCTCCGGAACACCCCGGAACGGGCACTAGACAAACAATAGTGCCACAAAAAACAGTGGCATGCATTACAGCCACTCCAGAACAATACTCCAGAAGTGAAAACACAGAACTCCCACCCTTTTATTAACCCATTCCAGCCCAAATAGTCTCCGGAACACCCCGGAACGGCCCGGAACGGGCACTAGACCAACAATAGTGCCACATAAAACAGTGGCATGCATTACAGCCACTCTAGAACAATATTCCAGAAGTGAAAACACGGAACTCCAACCCTTTTATTAACTCTTTCCAGGCCAAAAAGCTTCAGGAACACCCCGGAACGGGCACTAAACAGATAATAGTGTCGCAAAAAACAGTGGCATGCATTACAGCCACTCCAGAACAATATTCCAGAAGTGAAAACACGGAACTCCCACCCTTTTATTAACCCTTTCCAGGCCAAAAGCCTCCGGAACACCCCGGAACGGGCACTAAACAAACAATAGTGCCACAAAAAACAGTGGCATGCATTACAGCCACTCCAGAAAAATATTCCAGAACTGAAAACATGGAACTCCCACCCTTTTATTAACCCATTCCAGGCCAAATAGTCTCCGGAACACCCCGGAACGGTCCGGAACGGCACTAAACAAACAATAGTGCCACAAAAAACAGTGGCATGCATTACAGCCACTCCAGAACAATACTCCAGAAGTGAAAACATGGAACTCCCACCCTTTTATTAACCTGTTCCAGGCCAAAAAGCCTCCAGAACACCCCGGAACGGCCCGGAACAGGCAGTAGAAAAACAATAGTGCCGCAAAAAACAGTGGCATGCATTACAGCCACTCCAGAACAATACTCCAGAAGTGAAAACACGGAACTCCCACCCTTTTGTTAACCCATTCCAGGCCAAATAGTCTCCGGAACACCGCGGAACGGCCCGGAAAGGGCACTAAACAGACAATAGTGTCGCAAAAAACAGTGGCATGCATTACAGCCACTCCAGAACAATACTCCAGAAGTGAAAACACGGAACTCCCACCCTTTTATTAACCCTTTCCAGGCCAAAAAGCCTCCAGAACACTCCGGAACGGTCTGGAACGGGCACTAAACAAACAATAGTGTTGCAAAAAACAGTGGCATGCATTACAGCCACTCCAGAACAATATTCCAGAACTGAAAACACGGAACTCCCACCCTTTTATTAACCCGTTCCAGGCCAAAAAGCCTCCAGAAAACCCCGGAACGGCCCGGAACGGGCACTAGACAAACAATAGTGCCACAAAAAACAGTGGCATGCATTACAGCCACTCCAGAACAATACTCCAGAAGTGAAAACACAGAACTCCCACCCTGTTATTAACCCATTCCAGGCCAAATAGTCTCCGGAACACCCCGGAACGGCCCGGAACGGGCACTAAACAAACAATAGTGCCATAAAAAACAGTGGCATGCATTACAGCCACTCCAGAACAATACTCCAGAAGTGAAAACATGGAACTCCCACCCTTTTATTAACCTGTTCCAGGCCAAAAAGCCTCCAGAACATCCCGGAACGGCCCGGAGCAGGCACTAGAAAAACAATAGTGCCGCAAAAAACAGTGGCATGCATTACAGCCACTCCAGAACAATACTCCAGAAGTGAAAACACGGAACTCCCATCCTTTTGTTAACCCATTCCAGGCCAAATAGTCTCCGGAACACCGCGGAACGGCCCGGAATGGGCACTAAACAGACAATAGTGGCGCAAAAAACAGAGGCATGGATTACAGCCACTCCAGAACAATATTCCAGAAGTGAAAACACAAAACTCCTACCCTTTTATTAACCCGTTCCAGGCCAAAAAGCCTCCAGAACACCCCGGAACGGCCCAGAATGGACACTAAACAAACAATAGTGCCACAAAAAAACAGTGGTATGCATTACAGCCACTCCAGAACAATACTCCAGAAGTGAGAACACGGCACTCCCACACTTTTATTACCCTGTTCCAGGCCAAAAAGCCTCCAGAACACCCCGGAACGGCCTGGAACAGGCACTAAACAAACAATAGTGCCACAAAAAACAGTGGCATGCATTACAGCAACTCCAGAACAATATTCCAGAAGTGAAAACACGGAACTCCCACTGTTTTATTAACCTTTTCAAGGCCAAGCGGCCTCCGGAACAGCCCGGAACGGCCTGGAACGGGCACTAAACATATAATAGTGCCGCAAAAAATAGTGGCATCCATTACAGGCACTCCAGAACAGTATTCTAGAAGTGAAAATATGAGACTCTCATGCTTTTATTAACTCTTTCCAGGCCAAATGGGAATTCAGCAAGTAACAGCATCACTAAAAATGGTGGGATTTGTTACAGACACTCCACAACAATATTTTGGAAATCAGTACATGGAAATGTTGTGCACTCATTAACCCTTTCGAAGTTGAAATGCCCCTGGTACGTGGGGGGCGTGTTTCATAGTTGAGTGGATGCATTTCTACCTGAGTGTAATTTTCAGGAGTCATGCTGGGTAGCTGTTGCTCACTCTTTTTGTCTTTCTGCTATGGGGTTCCACAGACGATTGTACCTGCTTGCATTAGTACCACATTCAAACAAATATTTAGGGCTACCTCCACCAGTTGGTTAAATTATTAGATCACTTTGCTATAACTTCAGCTGATTTTTCAGTGACAGTTACTTTGTACTTGTAATGTACCCAAGCCGACCATGTGCTCTGACCGGTTCTAACTGGTCCACCATGCAGCCAAGCAAAGTGCTGAGCTTGGACCTTGAGGACAAAAGACTGAGGGTCTCCAATCAGGGAACTAGGATCCGAGAGGTTAATGCAATTACTGTAAATAGACCACTCATGGGTGTTTGGGGTGTGTGGGGTGTGGTTTCCTTAGGGAATATAAGCCGGTCTGCTAGCCGACTACTTTTCTTGTTCTTGATCTAATAACGTATGTGAGAGCTGAAATCACTCATCGGTTCCAGTACTTTTCACTGGTGATGAAGCTGGGATGCTACCTCCCATGAACAGAGACCCCACATCAAGCATTGCATCGAGGCCAATGAGGAGAACCCTTCACGCCACCTTTCCAGTTGCCGTTTCCAGCACCGCTCCTAGACCCGAACATTGCATCGCTAACCCTGAGAGCAGCGTGGCACCGCTCCTAGTCCACCGCCACCGCTTCTGAGGCTCCATGTGGAACCCATAAGATGGCTGCTGCCTCCGAGAGCCTCCCTGCCTTCGACATCTCCCAACCTACCCAATGGGAGACTTGGCTGGAGACCCTGGAGGGCCACTTCACCATACACAATGTCACGGAGCTGGGTAAGAAAAAGGTGTACTGCGGAATGGCAGCACACCTCCTGTTGAAGGACTTAATACATCCTCGGCTGCCCAAAGACGAGTCCTACGCCACGCTGGTCAAAGCACTGACCGGCCACCTGGCCCCTAAGCCCACAAAATTTGTGGAAAGGATGGATTTTTTTGCGAAGGTCCAGGGTCTGGACGAAACCGCCTCTGGTTTCTTTGCGGCTCTGTGCTGGGCTGCCACGAAGTGTTTGTTCCCCGATTTGGCAGATGCACTGCTAAACCAGTTCCTCGTGGGATTACAGGACCCCAAGTTGTGGAGGAAGCTGGTTAGCCAAAATGACCTGGATCTCAACAAGGTGATCTGGGAGGCAATGGCATATGAGAAGGCCCACCGAGACTGCCACACCAAGGCGGTCCACCACACACAAGCAATGGTTGGGTCTGACATCTCCGACAACGAGGAGGTCCTACAGTTCTGACACCACCCAGCCCAGCACTCCCAATGCCCCACCTCTGCACCCTGTGCCAGCTGCGGTGAACCCCATGAGCGCTGGTCTTGTAGATTCCGGGACGCCGTCTGCCGTACCTGCCAAAAGACAGGCCACATCGCCAAGGTTTGCCGCTCAAAGGGACAATGCCAGCAAACACCGGCACAGCTTGACTCGTTGGATCTCCACACCGTTTTGGTCCACCACCAACAAAAGGTATGAAACTTGCCCCCAGACAGCCTAGACAAGGTGTATGTGATGGTCCTTATTGAGGGGTCCCCCTGTCCCATGGAAATTGACTCCAGCTCATCATTTTCCATAACCTTGGCTGAAACCCTCCATTCCTTGTGCCCCAGCGGGGACCCTCCATGCACAAGCCATAGGGTCTCACATTGCAGGACTTCAATGAGAACCCTGTGGTGGTCCATGACTGGGGCAAGTTCTGGGTCCAGTTTAAGGGGTTCTCGGGATTCCTCGACCTGTTGGTGGTGGAAGGGCATCTCACTAGTTTGTTGGGCCTCTCCTGGTTCACGCCCTGAGCCTCAAAATATCAGGGATCAACCAGATCTGGATGACGGATTTGGAAGCGGTCTGCAGAGAGTTTCCAAAGGTGTTTGACAGGACTCTGGGAAGGTACACCGGGGACCCCATCTCTCTGGACCTTGACCCAGCAATACGGACCATCCGCATTGAGGCACGGCTCCCCCTTAGAGATGAGAGCAAAAATAGAGGCCGAGCTTGACCACCTTGTCGAGCAAGGGTGCTGGAACCAGTAACGTCTGTGCACTGAGAGACCCCATTGTCACGCTGGTTAAACCGAACAGTGACATGAGGATATGTGCCAATTACAAGTGAACTATCAACAAAGCCCTGCAAGACCATGATTACCTGGTCCTGGTGCTAAGCCACGTATTGGCCTCCCTAGCGGGAGCCAAGGTCTTTGGTAAGCTGGATCTGGCACAGGCTTACCAGCAACTGCCGGTGGATGCAGCCGCCGCCAAGGCGCAGACAATCACCACGCACAAAAAGGCGTTCCAAGTAACGAGATTGCAGTTTGGGGTCTGTGTGGCACCAGGGATTTTCCAATCATTTATGGATTCCCTTCTTAAAGGCATTCCAGGAGTACAACCCTTTTTAGATGATATGATCGTCACGGCAGTGGACTCCACAATTTTTGCGGACCGGCTCCGACAAATGCTCCAGAGGTTTGACTCCGCCGGTCTCAAGGTGAAGAAAGAAAAATGCCTTCTAGAGGTGCCCTGCATTGAATTTCTGGGGTTTGTGGTGGATGCTCAGGGAATCCACCCCACGGACGATAAAGTGAGGGCGATCACATGTGCTCCCCCTTCCAAGGTGGAACTGCAGGCTTTCTTGGGCCTGCTCAACTTCTACCATGTGTTCCTGCCCTTGAAAGCCGCAGTAGCAGAACCACTTCACCACCTACTGGATAAAGAGGCAACCTGGGCCTGGGGACCCGAGCACGTGGCGGCCTTTCAAGGGGTCAAGGACTTGCTCACCTCAAATTCTGTCCTGCACCATTTCAATGAGGTGCTCCTGGTGGTCCTCGCTTGTGACGCCTCCCCCTACGGGGTCGGGGCGGTCCTGGGCCACCAGCTGTGGGATGGCTGGGAGGTCCCGGTTGCTTATTATTCAGACTTTGTCTTCTGCGGAGTGCAACTAAATGCAGATAGACAAAGAGGCATTGGTGATAGTGGCTGGGGTCAAAAAATTCCACCACTACCTCTACGGTTGGCCCTTCACAGTATTGATGGATCATAAGCCTCTCCTGGCTCTGGACCACCAGACACCCCAAATGGTCTCCCCCCAGGTCCTCAGGTGGTCCATCTTCCTCGCAGGGTACACCTACACCCTCCTACATCACCCCGGGAAAGCCATGGGCCACGCAGATGCCCTCAGCCACCTGTCACTGCCAGTGACGGATCCCAACCCTGCTCCTGCCCACACAGTTGCCCTGTTGGAGTCGCTTCCCAACTGCCTGGTCCACATGAGGGAGGTGGCCCACCTCACAGCCCAGGACAAGGTCCTCTGTTGGGTCCTGGACTGGGTGGGGAGGGGGTGGAATTTGGCCAAAGAGAGCTCAGAGTTTATACCATTCCTCACAAGAAAGGACGAACTGTTGGCATATAAAGGGTGCTTGATGTGGGGAGGCTGGGTGGTGATACTGGGCCTGCTCCAGCAGCGTATCTTAGAGGCTCTGCACAAGCACCATCCAGGGGTCTTAAGAATGAAGGCATTGGTGAGGAGCTATGTCTGGTGGCCGGGCCTTGATCGGGACATTGAAGAGAAGGTAAAGCAATGCCAGCCCTGCCAAGCCTCTCGCCCCGACCCGCCCAGAGCACCAGAGAGAGCTTGGGAGTTCTCCTACTGCCTCTGGTTGCGACTCCACCTGGATTTCGTGTGGCCATTCCAGGGGCAACTGTTTTTCATTCTTGTGGACTCTTACAATAAGTGACTGCAGGTCTTCCCTGTCTCCGTAACATCATCAAGGGTGGCTATCAAAGCGATGTGGCGGATCTTCAGTGCCCAGGGCCTCCCAGACAATGGGACAGCCTTCATGTCTGGAGAGTTCCAAGAATTCACCATTACAGGATCCGTCACTTGGAGAAACGACGGCTGAAGGGTGACACGATTGAAGTTTATAAGATTATGCATGGGATAGAGCAGGTTGAGAAAGAAGTACTTTTCTCCCTTTCTCACAATACAAGAACTCGTGGGCACTCAATGAAATTGCTGAGCAGTCGGGTTAGAACAGATAAAAGGAAATACTTCTTCACCCAAAGAGTGATTAACATATGGAATTCACTGCCACAGGAAGTGGTGGCAGCTACACACATGGACAGTTTCAAGAGGGAATTAGATAAACATATGGAGCAGAAGTCCATCACTGGCTATTAGCCACAGGGTATAGATAGGAACTCTCAGTCTGGGGTAGGTGATGCATTCTATTCTTGGTGCTGTGGAGGGCAGCAGTGGGAGGGCTTCTAGTGTCCTGGCCCCACTGCTGGATCTCCTGATGGCACCTGGTGGTTTTGGCTGCTGTGGGACAGAATGTTGGACTAGATGGGCCATTGGCCTGATTCAACATTGGCTTCTCTTATGTTCTTATGTTCTTATGTCCACTCAGCCCTATTCCTCCCCACCACCAACGGGTTGGACTCCATCGATTGGGACTACAAGTTGGCCTCTTTTCTTTTCGGCTAAAGAACAATGCCACACTCCACAACGGGCTGGAGCCTGGCCAAGCTGCTGATGGGCAGATGCCTCACATCAAGGCTGGACCGGCTCCATCCAGACCGAGCACCTGAGCAAGAGCCGGCCATCGAAACTCCAGAAGCCACCCGAGGGTTTTTCCCTGAAGATCCCATTTATGCATGGAACTTCACCAGAGGGCCTCCTTGGATTCCAGCAAGAGTAGTGAGAGTTTGAGGGCCCCGCTCCTACGAGGTCTCCAATGAGGATGGACAAATACTACACTGCCATAGTGACCAACTTCACAGACAAACCCTGCTGGTGGAGCCGGAAAACTTCGGGGAACCAGACACGCTTGAGACCACCGATCTGGTAACCACACCGGGCCCATTGGAGGAACCGTGCAACCCAGCCATCGCTAGTCAGCCTCCAGACCCTGTAGGGCCAACCCAGGGGCCCGCCAGCACATAGCCTGTGGACAGCACTCTGCTGAGAACGGCAGTGATGGCTCCAGCTTCAGAGACATTGGAACCCCACTGCTCAACCCGAGAGCGCAAACCGCACCCATACCTGAAGGACTTTATTTGCGGGTATCTAGTTTCAGACCAAGGGGGGAGGGGTATAATATACCCTAGCCGACCATGTGCTCCAACTGGTTCTAACTGGTCCACCATGCAGCCAAGCGAAGTGTCTGAGCTTGGACCTTGAGGACAAAAGACCCTCGGCTCCTGAGTCCCCTCCAATCAGGGAACTAGGATCCAAGAGGTTAATGCAATTACTGTAAATAGACCACTCACGGCTGTTTGGGGTGTGTGGGGTGTGGTTTCCTTAGGGAATATAAATCGGTCTGCGAGCCGACTACTTTGTCTTGTTCACGATCTAATAAAGTATGTGAGAGCTGAAATCACTTGTCAGTCTCAGTACTTTTCACTATTAGTGATTTTAAATGTTATTATAGTGGGCCTTGGATTTTGGGAACTCTTTACCTTGCTATGGAGTCATAATACAGAATATTAAACATGGCCCTTTTCTTCTAAGAATGAATAGTATTTCTACTAATATGCCACATATGTGGATTTTTAGTAGCATGCAAATTGATTTGAAAGACACAGGATTACTCAGATAACTATTCTTTACTCTGGAAGCTATTTTTTAAACAAGCACCCCGCCACCGCAAAACTTGAAGACACCTGAATGAAGAGGTCTTAAAGTCATTTTCTTTCTCTCTGTTCCTCAGAGGAAAAAGATTACAAACTAGAGGACGGTAAAGATTTTTTCTCCTGTCAAAGTTCCAAGGTGTTCCACAGGCATTTTGGCCAGGAATGGGTTAATAACTGCAAGGTATTTCTGCATTTGGACTTCCAAAATATTCTTCTGGAGTGCCTTTAACACACCCTACTTTTTCTTGTGGGACTGTTGTTTGCTTAAAGGCCGTTCCAGCCCGTTCTGGGCTGTTCCAGAGGCATTTTGGCCCAGAATGAGTTAATCAGTACACAATATTTCTCTGTTTGGATTTCCAAAATATTGTTCTGGAGTTTCTATAATGCATCCCATGGTTTCTTGCGGAACTGTTGTTTGTTTAATGCCCATTCTGGCCTGTTCCGAGGTCTTCTGGGGGCATTTCAGCACAGAATAGGTTAATAAGTGCACAATATCTCTACATTTGAATTTCCAAAATATTCTTCTGGAGTGTTTAGTGCCCATTCCGGGTGTTCCGGAGTGTTCCGGAGGCTTTTCCGGAGTGTACCGGAGGGTGGGAGTTCCGTGTTTTCACTTCTGGAGTATTGTTCTGGAGTGGCTGTAATGCATGCCACTGTTTTTTGCGGCAGTATTGTTTGTTTAGTGCCCGTTCCAGGCCGCTCCGGGGTGTTCCAGAGGCTTTTTGGCCTGGAACGGGTTAATGAAAGGGTGGGAGTTCCGTGTTTTCACTTCTGGAATATTGTTCTGGAGTGGCTGTAATGCATGCCAGTGTTTTTTGTGGCACTATTGTTTGTTTAGTGCCCATTCCGGGCTGTTCTGGGCTGTTCCGTGGTGTTCTAGAGGCTTTTTGGCCTGGAACGGTTTAATAAAAGGGTGGGAGTTCCATGTTTTCACTTCTGGAATATTGTTCTGGAGTGGCTGTAATGCATGCCACTGGTTTTTGCGGCACTATTGTTTGTTTAGTGCTCGTTCCGGGCCATTCCGGGGTGTTCCGGAGGCTTTTTGGCCTGGAACGGGTTTATGAAAGGGTGGGAGTTCCGTGTTTTCACTTCTGAAGTATTGTTCTGGAGTGGCTGTAATGTATGCCACTGTTTTTTGTTGCACTATTGTTTGTTTAGTGCCCGTTCCGGGCTGTTCCGTGGTGTTCTGGAGGCTTTTTGGCCTGGAAAGGGTTAATAAAAGGGTGGGAGTTCCGTGTTTTACTTCTGGAATATTGTTCTGGAGTGGCTGTAATGCATGCCAGTGTTGTTTGCGGCACTATTGTTTGTTTAGTGCCCGTTCCGGGCTGTTTCGGGGTGTTCCGGGGTGTTCCGGAGGCTTTTTGGCCTGGAAAGTGTTAATAAAAGGTTGAGAGTGCCGTGTTCTCACTTCTGGAGTATTGTTCTGGAGTGGCTGTAATGTATGCCACTGTTTTTTGCGGCAGTATTGTTTGTTTAGTGCACGTTCCGGGCCGTTCCGGGGTGTTCCGGAGGCTTTTTGGCCTGGAACGGGTTAATAAAAGGGTGGGAGTTCCATGTTTCCACTTCTGAAGTATTGTTCTGGAGTGGCTGTAATGTATGCCACTGTTTTTTGTGGCACTATTGTTTGTTTAGTGCCCGTTCCGGGCCGTTCCGGGGTGTTCCGGAGGCTTTTTGGCCTGGAACGGGTTAATAAAAGGGTGGGAGTTCCGTGTTCTCACTTCTGGAGTATTGTTCTGGAGTGGCTGTAATGCATGCCACTGTTTTTTGCGGCAGTATTGTTTGTTTAGTGCCCGTTCCAGGCCGCTCCGGGGTGTTCCAGAGGCTTTTTGGCCTGGAACGGGTTAATGAAAGGGTGGGAGTTCCGTGTTTTCACTTCTGGAATATTGTTCTGGAGTAGCTGTAATTTATGCCACTGTTTTCTGCGGCACTATTGTTGGTTTAGTGCCCGTTCCGGGACGTTCCGGGACGTTCCGGAGGCTTTTTGGCCTGGAACTGGTTAATGAAAGGGTGGGATTTCCGGGTTTTCACTTCTGGAATATTGTTCTGGAGTGGCTGTAATGTATGCCACTGTTTTTTGCGGCAGTATTGTTTGTTTAGTGCCCGTTCCGGGCCATTCCGGGGTGTTCCGGAGGCTTTTTGGCCTGGAAAGGGTTAATAAAAGGGTGGGAGTTCCGTGGTTTCACTTCTGGAATATTGTTCTGGAGTGGCTGTAATGCATGCCACTGTTTTTTGCGGCACTATTGTTTGTTTAGTGCCCGTTCCGGGCCGTTCCGGGCCGTTCCGGGGTGTTCCGGAGGCTTTTTGGCCTGGAAAGGGTTAATAAAAGGTTGAGAGTTCCGTGGTTTCACTTCTGGAGTATTGTTCTGGACTGGCTGTAATGTATGCCACTGTTTTTTGCGGCAGTATTGTTTGTTTAGTGCACGTTCCGGGCCGTTCCGGGGTGTTCCAGAGGCTTTTTGGCCTGGAACGGGTTAATAAAAGGGTGGGAGTTCCATGTTTTCACTTCTGGAATATTGTTCTGGAGTGGCTGTAATGCATGCCACTGTTTTTTGCGGCACTATTGTTTGTTTAGTTCTCATTCCGGGTCATTCCAGGGTGTTTCGGAGGCTTTTTGGCCTGGAACGGGTTAATGAAAGGGTGGGAGTTCCATGTTTTCACTTCTGAAGTATTGTTCTGGAGTGGCTGTAATGCATTCCACTGTTTTTTGTGGCACTATTGTTTGTTTACTGCCCGTTCCGGGGTGTTCCGGGGTGTTCCGGAGGCTTTTTGGCCTGGAACGGGTTAATAAAAGGGTGGGAGTTCCATGTTTTCACTTCTGGAATATTGTTCTGGAGTGGCTGTAATTTATGCCTCTGTTTTTTGTGGCACTATTGTTTGTTTAGTGCCCGTTCCGGGCCGTTCCGGGGTGTTCCAGAGGGTTTTTGGCCTGGAACGGGTTAATAAAAGGGTGGGAGTGCCGTGTTCTCACTTCTGGAGTATTGTTCTGGAGTGGCTGTAATGCATGCCAGTGTTTTTTGTGGCACTATTGTTTGTTTAGTGCCCGTTCCGGGCCGTTCCAGGGCGTTCCGGAGGCTTTTTGGCCTGGAAAGGGTTAATAAAAGGGTGGGAGTTCCGTGTTTTCACTTCTGGAATATTGTTCTGGAGTGGCTGTAACGCATGCCACTGGTTTTTGCGGCACTATTGTTTGCTTAGTGCCCGTTCCGGGCTGTTCCGGGCCGTTCCGGCTTTTACCCTGTTACCCTGTCCCCTATAGATTTAGCTTTGGTCAATCCTAGATCAAAAAGACTTACAGGGTGAAGCCCAATTGAACCAAGTTTAACCAATATTTTGGAGGACCATACAGGATATGGGGTGGCAGCTAAAAAGGATGGAATTAGGCCTGTAGGCTTCAAATGCGTTCTTAACCAGTAATAAATCGAAGCAATCCAAATTTTCATTTTCACTCTTGGCACCCCAATCTCTTGCCTAAGAACTACATTTGCTGTACATTTAGGCGCATTAAATAGTGCTCTAATAAATTTAGATTGAACTTTTTCCAGGTCCTTAAAGTTATTATCACTTAAAGTGATTACTTGCATACCATATGTGGGTTGGGTTAAAATCTTTGCATCAAACAATTTTAAGGCCACTTGAATTACACACCTTGGCCTTCCATCCTGAAATATCTAATAATAGCATTAGCATTTCTCTCAGCTGAGCAGATTGTGGAACTTATATGCGCTGAGGAGCTGCCATTATAACTGAAGGTTACCCCCAGATACTTGTATGTTTTAACTTGGTCTATAGGGTGTCCGTTTATTCTCCAAGTATCTTTCTTATAAGCCCTATTAAAACGAATAATCTTGGTTTTAGAATAATTAATCATTAATAGTTCCTCGTTACATTTCTGGCTAAAGATTCTTAAGGCCCGGTTAAGACCAACTCTAGTTTGGGACAGTAGGATAGCGTCATCTGCGTACATCAGAATTGGAACCCCCTCTCCTCCTGAGAAGTTAGGGGCATGCACATCTACTCCATGAAGAGACTGAATAAGGGAGTTGACATAAATATTAAACAAGGAGGGGGCAAGTAAACAACCCTGTCTTACTCCCTTCCGGGAGGGAATGAATTTAGATAACATTCCTTCACTGTTACATCTAATTTGTAGTTGCGTGTTCTCATGCACTTTAATTATCAGATGTAAAAGTCTTTTATCTATAGTTGAGGAATTCAGCTTTGCCCAAAGTCTTCCCCGAGAGACAGAATCAAAGGCCACCTTCAGATCCACAAAGGCGACAAAAAGAGATTTCTTAGCTACTCTAACATATTTTTGAATAAAATAATCTAGAACAAGACAATGATCAAGAGTTGAACGACCCTGGGTAAAGCCCACCTGTTCTTTACTTAAATAATTATCATGTTCAAGCCAATTATGTAATTTAATTTGCAGATGTCTGGAGTACAATTTGCCAATGGTATTTAAAAGACTAATCGGACGATAACTATTAGGGTCTGACCTGATACCTTTCTTGTATATAGGATTAATAATTGCAAGGCCCCAGTCTGATGGAATCTGAGCAGTATGGTCAATATGGGTAAAAAGTCTGGCCAGTATCAGTGACCACCAGTCAACGTTACTCTTAAGAAGATCTGGGGGAATGAAATCACTCCCAGGAGCCTTCCCATTTTTTAACTGCTTAATCATTAAGGTGACCTCTTCTGATGTAACTGGGGGCCAAATAGGCAAGGTCTCTGAAGGGACTACCATAGAAGGGGTCGGCTGTGGATCACTATATAATACCTCAAAGTGTTTTTCCCAAATCACAGCGGGTATAACACTTGCCATCATATTACTTTTATTCCCATGTACTCCAGACACAAACTTTCAGAATCCCACATTATCCCTGTTCTTAGTAATCTCTATTAGAGTTTTCCACTTAGATAGCACATGAGCACTTTTTTTGACTTTAATAGAGCCTTGTAGGCTTTTTTGCTAAGCTGAAAGTCATTTAATTTATTAGAATTTATCATAGCTGCCCTACAACTCGCTATAAGGATCTGCTTGGCCTGAATAGTTTCTTGGTCAAACCACTGTCAGGCACTTCAGAAAAGTCAGTCAAACATCAGGCCTCATGGAAAAGTATAGTGTTTATTATACTGTTCTAAAGATGCGTTAACATTCTCCTTGTCAGGAATAACCCATACAAAGAAACATCTCTGGTTATACCCTTCTGGGGTGAAGCCCCCCCTGCATTCTACCAATAGCGACAGAGCCCGCACGCGGGAAGCAAAGGGTGCTACATTTCTAAAAGCTGTAAATTTCCATGGCCTAGCTATTTTCATAAGAAAAGGGAAGAAGAAAAACAGCCTGGCATTCAAGGACATTTGGCTATCTGGAGATAACCCGGAATGAGAATTGCTGCGTTACCCAGGCAACCCCGGCACCTCCCCACATACCAGACAATACACAGGCAGACCCTCTGACACCTCCACCCCTCCCTTCACCCTTATGGCAGGGTTACCTGACAACCACCTTTTATGAAAAGTTTTATTTTTATTATTTTGGGGGGTGTTGGGTCTCGTTAAAATCGGATTGAAAAATTTGATAAGCTCATTATAAAGAGATAGTAAAGAATCACTATCAACAGGAGAATTCATAATCCTGGAATGGAGTGCCATACCCTCTGCCGAAAGCGAACGTACGGTACATTTCTCATTAAGTATGTTAGTCCATTTATTTTTAATCCTGATATGAACAATCTCCTCATTTTGGGTCCTTATACAGATTTGCCGGTTGAACTTCAGTGACCCAATTAAAATTTAATGGGAAATGGTCATTCTCAGGTCTTAAATCAACCTTAAATTGGGACAACCTTGAAAATAAATCCCCAGAAATCAAAATATAGTCAATTGTAGATCTTTTTTGTCCTGAGCAAAATGTAACTTGCCCTGGATAATCACCCTTAACTGAGCCATTTAAAATTAATAAATTCAGTTTAGAGGCCAGGTGAATCAGACATAAACCAGAGATATTTATCCCCGGGTCTAGCAAGGTACGATTGGATGAAAGTTGGTTAATTTCCAAATCAGGACAACCAAATTTATCAAAAAGTACTGCATTGTTAAGGCCCAACCTAGCATTTAAGTCCCCCCCTATAATAAGCATCGCATATGGGAATTTTTGGATACAGTCTAATATAAACTGTTCCACCTCCTCCCAAATTGCTCTTGTTAAATCTTGGGAGGGTTGTGGTCTCAAATAAAGAATGATACAAATTATCATGTGTTTATGGAAAGTCATCACTACAGCAACGGCCCAATTGTGACTACTAGTAAATTCCTTAATAGATACATTCAAAGAGCAAGAAATGAATATTCCTAATCCACCAGATGGTCTCCCCCTTTTTTTGCTTGGAGAGGCCGAGGTTAAAATTTGTATATAGTTAGGAATAATAAAATAATTAATCATCCATGTTTCCTGTAAAAAAATTACATCAAATTGTGTAATATAGTCTAAAAAATCTTTATCTATCCTTTTGGAGGACCAACCTGCAATGTTCCAGGATATTAGGGAGCCTGTTTGTCAATCTGCTGATTCGATGATATCCAGGACGCAGTTTTGGTCCTTAAAGATACAACCATTACCAGCACTTTTATTAGAATCCAAAAACGATTATTTAGCCGGAAGCCCATTTAGATTTCCAATCATAGGAGAGCTTAAGGTTTGAAAATCAGGATTAGAAGTTACATCCACCAGAGCGGCCACGGGAAAAGGGTTTATCTTGCTTGACAGCTTAGCAGTAGTCGAGCAACTTTTACTGTCAGAGGTCTTCTTAACATTACTTACTACTTCCTTCTCTGTCTTGCAGTTATTTGAATCCAATAGCATGGCCATATCCATAGCAAAGTTCATTATAATGCTGGGATGTTCAGGCTCTTCATAGGCTTTATGATTGTGTTGGAGTGAAGTCACTTTTAGAGTATTAGAGTCTAAGCTCCCGCAATGATTCCCCAAGGCCAATAAGCTATTCTTCAGCAGCTCCAATCTATCCACAATGACAACTTGATCTTCTCTTGGGAGTTTTGGAAATACATCCTTCAAATCTTCCTCTACAGAATTGTCCAGATTCAAACATGTATGGGTAAAGGCTGTAGAGGGTGGATACTCCCTTGGCAGCTTATCAGACTTATACTCCACATCTAGGGCAGGGGTTTTATCTTCCCTTAGGGAAAGGTCCATCAGGTCAGGTTGATCAGATGTCACTTTATTCCTTTCTATGTTCATCTTACAGGCCATTGGCAGGAGAGGGACAGGTTTCAGGGTATTTACAAATACTCGTGCCGGAAAAATCTCTTTTTTCCTAAGAACTATATTTTGCTTCATCATTAAAGAGGGAAAATGTCCACTGTGAAACTTGAGTAGAACTCTCTGCACCTGATTTGACTGACTGATCAATTCCATAACATCTAAATCAATTCTGGAGACACGTACACCAAATAGTGTGCTTAGATGTTTGAGTGCCATCCATCTAGTGTTCCACCTGGGAACCCTACCTTGAAAACCACAGATAGTCAGATAGATTTGCTTTGGTTGTAGGGTCAGATGAAATCTATGGCTCCCATCTCCACTTTTGGTTGTAGGATGAAAAAAAGTGGTTGAAGGCTTATCCTTGCTTGATGGATAAGTAGTTTTCTTATTAGGCAAGTTATCAGCGCCTGGGGCATTACTGAGGTTATTCACCACGTAAGCCTTGGGTCTCATATCTGACAATTTCTCAAGCTTCTCCTTGATGTCCTTTAAATAACCTAGAATATGCTTGACTGTAAGGAAAGTCAATTCTGTTATACTACAGAGAGTCCTCTCACAGTCACAGCAAGGCATTTGTGCTGGTGTGGGACTGGGGGAAACTTCCTCCGTGTCTATCCTCTCCTCCAATTTACATACTTCTTGAGCTAAAGCCGCAAATCTGTTAGAGACAGGGATTTTGTAAACAGCAGCAGTGGGGGGCCCTCCTCTGACAAAGTCATCTATCTTGGTTTGTTTGCATTTCGGAGGAGAAAAAGCCTCCTCCGCATCTCTGGAGCGTTTAGGGCATTTCCCATTGCTCATTACAGCTGTTTGTAGTAGTTAAGCTCAGGGAGTTCTTAAAGGCTGCAAACAAGTTCAATTATAGAGATGCAATTTATCCAGCAGAGATTACAAGAGGGAAAGGAGTCTCATAGAAGAACACAGAATAAGATACTTAGTCAGAAGAGCGGAGCAGCAGAGTTCTCTCACTGTCGGCTCGCCGCCATCTTCAATCCCCTCTCCAACCAGGGGCTGCTTTAAATACAAGTACAAACCACACCCAACACACTCACCCACACCCGTGATAGGGTTATATACAACGTTACTGCAGCCACAGGTTCCCTTGAGGATCCAGGCGAGGCAATAGGCTGGTTCTAGGATCCTCTCCTTCTATTGTCTAGGGATGCAAAGTTTGGCTAGTCTGCCTGTCCATGTGGAAAGGCAACCGCATGTGCAGTCGCCATTAGTACACAATACCTTACCAGGAAGCTGATGAGCCCCCCCCCCCGAGAAGGCTCCTGCTCACCATGGCAAGGCAGCTGCTTGATGCTGCAGCTGAAGAGGAGCTGCTGCTTCCTTCCCACCCCCTCACCACATGACTGCAAAGTTATCCAGGCTGAGTCTCTCTCTACCTACCTCATATTGCTTCTTAACAGTAGATTATAGCAGATTACTAAAATTGTTATGTCTGCTGACCGCCACTAGGTGACAGGGATGTTTACCAGAGCTTGGAGCTCAAGAGACAATAGGGACTAGGATCCTGAAACCTCAAGCGGTCACCAATAGGAACCTTGGTGGGAAGTTTAAACCCACCAATGGGACCTGGGGGTGGTCCATGGGGACTGTTATATAGTTGGCCATTGGGCTGGTCTTTGTTGTTCTGTTGTGTGTGCTAGTAAACTATGAGCTAACAATCACTCTGTGTCCTGGTTCTTCATGTGCTGAACCCACTACACAACAAAAATATAGGGGGAAAGTTTGATCCTATTTAAATGGCTGCGAAAATCTATCACAGATGCATAAAATTCTGCAGCTAAAAGAGCGATAGGTCTGCTATTATCTTCTACTAAAAGAGGTAATGTCTCCATATGATCTATACTTTGGAGAAAAAGAAGAACTAAGAGATTTCTGGGCTCAGAAACTGATTGCATGCAAAGGTCATGTGATACAAGGTGTCTACACTACTTGCACCACAGTCGCATACTCTATCAGAGTATGGTACTGTCAGGTTTAAAAGCAAGTAGATCCAAGCATTCTTAGGAGTAAGAAGGGCTTTATTGGAATACAATGCTAAAACCCACAGTGTAGAGGTTATTGTCAGGAATGACGATGCAAGCGGCTCAAGCATGGTTATAGTGTGATGCAAAATTGCGACTAGCAAATGACCTGCAAGCGCGCGGGCGGGAAACTCCCGGCGGGAGAATTACTTAATGGGCGGGAGACGACTCCCTTCTCCCCTCGTCCTCACAGGAATGGAAAATTCTCATACAAAGAAGCCTGCACTCAAGGCCACCGTGATAAGACCGAGCAGAAGAGAAGAAGCTCCCACGTTACTGCTAGCATACCTATGCAAGCGCAAAAGCAGGGACGAGATAGGGAACACAGCACAATGGATACAGTGTGAAACAATACAGAACCATTACTGACACTCTGCCTTCCCCAAAATAACCCCACCCACTTAAGAAGGGGAAAACGAAGGATTTCCCGGTTTTCCCGGGAACCGGGCGTGAAAGGCTCGGATTTGGTCTGGTGCTCTCATGTCAATGACTTTCACCCATTCACGATGTTGGGACCCAAAGTGGACCCATTCGACCAAATAGTATAGTCGGCCTCGGAGTATTTTAGAGTCCAGAATGTCAGCCAGTTCATAATGCTCCTTGCTATCGACCATCAAGGGGTGGGGGGCAACAGTGGACTCTGGGCGCCACTTATTCAGAGGATGCGCCGGCTTGAGAAGGCTGAAATGGAAGATGGGATGAATTTCTTTAAGCGTCTTATGTTAGCCCAATTGCTCTATTTTAAATATAGCAATTGGTTTATTATTATTATTGGATTCTCGCCTGTATATACAGAGAATGCTGCTAGCTCTGTAATGGTTCCCAGTAAAAGACACAGAGACCAGGTATAATTAATAAAATATTATTTTACTGAATATAATCCTTATTTATCCATTCACAAACACACAAACAGTATTCAAGCATTCACACACATAAAATAGAACTAAGAAAGCAGAGGGGATTGATGGCTTATGGAGAGGTGATACTACCTGTCAGATGTGCAGAAGTCCATGAAGAAGGATTGTGGCCTAAACCCAGAGGGTTCAGGGGTGGGCTGCCATTTTGGCTCATGGCAGAGACACACACCGTCTGAGGCCATGTGTCTGCTGGGATATACCCACTGTAAGACAATGCAGCCCAATGGGTGGCCCTGGGGGCTGGTCTCAGGTGAGAACAAAAGATTACCTGGGCCAATCTGGGGTCCCAGGGGTGTGTGATGTCAGTAGAGGCAGACCTTAGGTTTGACCAATGGGCTTCCAGAGAGGCAGGGTCTGGATTTAACAATAGAAGCCAGGTGTTGGGTGTCTAGTTGAATGGATTATAGGACTTGCTGGCCAGGTAAACAAAAGGTGGGAGACTTCCCTGATTGTCCCTGATTAGCATCAGGAAGGGTCGTTAACGATTTGAATGCTTGACTGGGTAATCCCTTCATGCAAACGACTGGCAGAGGGAAAGTCCTTTGTCTGCTGTATGGCCCTTAATCTGTGTAGGTGACATGCAGCAGGTATGTAATGGAGTCCCTCAGAGTAAAAAGACAGCTTTTTCCTTTCTCTATGGGCTTCTACCTTGGCATCCATTTTACAGTCTAGACAGACCATGTGGCAACAGCAAACAGTCCATAGCAAAGCCCCATAATGGCGTCAGGGCTAACATATCCCCCCTTGCAGACGTGGCAGCGTCAGATGACATCATCTGCACATACACACTTCGATGGAGACTTCCTGGTATCTTGAGGGACAGAGGCAAGAAAGACAAAGAAACACAAAAGGCTGGGTAAGGTGCTGAAGAGTGCCAGGTGGCTTCTAAAGACTTACCTCTGGAACTCATTGTTATTCCATGAGCATAATCTCTGCTGGGTGGAGGGGAAGACTTGCTCTGAGGTCACCTTATGAAACCTGAATATGAAATCCCTTTTGCAGACCACTTGCAGCCCAACTCTGTGGTCAAGCTGAGAGTGCCTAGCTTTTGGGGACTTTGGTTCAGGTTAGAAAGTAGGGCACCCCTGTTTTGGGGCTACCCAAGAATAAAAGGCAGTGCCTCTGGTAACAATTCCCCCCCTTGAAGCCGTCTTTAGGCGTGAGCCAAGATGGCTTCACTTCAAATGATGTTTTGCTGCCGTTGGAGTTCCATATGACCAGAAAAGAAAAGACAGCTGAACAAGGTTAGAGAAAGAATTTACAGGGGAAAGGCTCGGTGAGGGAGTCAGGCATACCGGCTATAAAAATATATCTTTCTGGGAACCAAAAGGAAAAATTAAAAAAAAATGTTTTAAAATAAGGAAGGGTGAGTGCCTCTGTGTATGTGTTTGCAGGGACCTTCTGCACATCTTCCAGAGAGACATGACTACTGTACATAATGCTACCTATAGCAAATCTAATGAAGGCTTCTAATTATTATAAAGCAACAAAAGGAAATGCAAGACATCCTAAAATAATTCTAAAAACTTATAAGCTAAAAAGATATCTAACTCAAAGGTAATTGCTTACCAAAATTCCTAAACAATTAGACAAATACAGAAAGCAAAAATTGGTGGGTTAAGCAAACTTAAAAGCAGAAAGATAACTAAAAGCAATGCAAAGGCTATGCTGGAAGAATTGAGAATGAATGTGTGTAAAAGCATGATTACAAAACATTTAGAACAGGTGAGCAACAACATGAAAATGACATGGACCAATGAATAAATATAGTCAGTGATACAAATCAATTTGAGCTTCAGTTGAACATTACAGATAAATGTGGGTAAGGAACATTGATACATTTTTGAAACCACCACCCCAGACACTCAAGTTGGCAAAAGGCACAGGCAATCTGAGCCTTGGTGTCATGCTTTCAGGGACCAAAAAGCAATTCTTGGGCCCCAAAGTAATGCCATGAGGTATTTGCAGCTGGTTGTGAGAGTTGCCTGCCCTTGAGGTGGCATCCAATGTCCATGAGATGGTTTGCAAGCAATTTGCAGGTCAGCAGTGGCTGGAGGACCAGAGAAGGCAGCTGGTAAGTTGGCAGGTCCTTTGCTGAAACTGGAGCAAAGGCAAATTAGGAAGCGACTTGGGTGCGTAGCAAATAGGGAGCAATGGCTTTGGCAAGACCACGAGGTCTTGTAGGCTGAACAGGAATCTTGGAAAGTCTTTGATGCATATGCATAGCAAGAGTATTCTCCAGGTACAACTGGAAATAGCTGAACGTTCAGTTTTATTTTATTATGGTGACCAGAGCAGAGTTCCAGGTGAAGATGTGCACAGTTTGGAGGCGCCAAGAAGTTATAAAAAAAATGGCCAAACAAAAGAACGTTTAAAAAAAAAAGGAAGTTAGATTGCCATGGCTGTTGTAGAAAAAGTTGGGGGCCCCCAGGGAAAACTGCCGGCTTATGGGGGTGGGTCATACCCCAAAAACAAAGCTAACAAAAAGCTGGAAAGCAATAATTATTAACACACATATAAAACAAACAATTCCTAAAATAACTTATAAGGTGTGCCTTTACTATCAGGCATAATACTTCAATTGCAGGTTCAGATTTTCAGTTCCTGCAGATATGAAAGAACTTGAGAGACAGATTAACAGGTTTGCATGGATAGAAAGATGCTTAGCCATGCAGGGATAAAACTTAAATAGGAGAATAAACTTAGAGCATCAGGTACTGATTGTGTACCTCAAAGAGGAAGCCCTTAAACAAAATAAAGATGAAAGAATCAAGTAGCTAAATTACAGACAGGATTGAAAATCCAAGAGAAGAGAAGAGGCAGTAGCCCTTGATAATTCTGCATGATTTAAGAAGTCGGCCAAAGATCACACCACAAGAGAAGAGGAAAGAAAGAAAAAAAGTTGTCTCTGGCACAGGCTTTGTGCCAGCAAATAGTTCTTCTGAGCATGTACAGAGTTTCTTTCCTTGCTAGTAGAAACTGGGCTGAAGGGGGCCTGGGCATATAGATTACTAGAACAAAATCAGAAGGGATGTGCTGCCAGACTTAAACCCTTTAAAATATTCTATGGTAGCTATATATAAACTGATATCAAAACTAAAGAAACGTTAGCCCTAAAGGTGGGGCTTTAAGAGAACAGCTAATTCCAAAACCAAAAGAGTATTTATAAAACCTTAAAGAGATGAAAAAGTTCTAGATCACACAAATTTACCAAGAAATTTTAAAAAGAGATTCCCTTCTATAAGAATGGGAAGATAAGACAAAGCTTAAAATCGAGATGCTGTAATAAATTAATGGAACAGAAACAAATCTATTTTAAAATCTATTTTCAAATGTACCATTTTGAAAGTAAGGGATCTCTAATCATGAGAAATTCCAAGGAAGAGGATGCAAATAAATGTATTTTTAACTTTCTAAAGAAAGATTTCCATTAAAATTAAAAGGGAACAATATTACCATGTAAAAACAATTACAAAACGGACCTTTAAAAAAAACAAAAACTAAACTTTGGAATGGGGGGGAAGGAAGATGACCTTCCTGTAATAAACAAGGAATTACAAATTCAAAAGGGAAGAAAAGATCAGTCTTCTCTATGCATTTTCATTCCCCATCTATGCCTTAAAAACCAAAGGAGAAAACATTTTTTTCTTTCTGTGCTCCCCCTAGTTCCTTTACAGAGGGAGATTTCTCTTAACAAAAGAAGGAGGTGCAATTGTTACCCTCCAGAAGGGCCATTAATCTAGCTAGGAGCCTTCTTATCTTGTCCTCCTTTGGGTTTTCCCCTGGAAGGTGGCAAGTCAGCGGGTTCATTTGAATTTTAAATGGAGAGTGAGAGTCTTACATTTTCCTCTTCAATTTGAGACAGAAAAGTCAGAAGAAAATTAGTACACATTAATCATTAGTACATTCCCTACATATTAATACCTTTAGTAGTAATTAGTTAGAAGGACAAATCTTGATCAGTAAATGCTCTCTCTCTCTCTCTTGAAGCTGTATTCCTACGCTGACAGTCACGGAGACAAAGTTGGGCTCGCCTCGAGGGGCATCTGGCTCTCTTTGGGACAGGGTAAAAGCCGGAACGGCCCGGAACGGCCCGGAACGGGCACTAAACAAACAATAGTGCTGCAAAAAAAAATGGCATGCGTTACAGCCACTCCAGAACAATACTCCAGAAGTGAAAACACGGAACTCCCACCCTTTTATTAACCCTTTCCAGGCCAAAAAGCCTACGGAACACCCCGGAACAGCCCGGAACGGGCACTAAACAAACAATAGTGCCACAAAAAACAGTGGCATGCATTACAGCCACTCCAGAACAATACTCCAGAAGTGAAAACACGGAACTCCCACCCTTTTATTAACCCTTTCCATGGCAAAAAGCCTCCGGAACACCCCGGAACGGCCCGGAACGGGCAC